>JALPQI010031160.1:0-103961 GCA_025490895.1 Thaumatotibia leucotreta
AATAGCCGGAAGCCAAGTCTAAAGTGGTATAATAGCTATAACCAGCCAGAGTATCTAGTTGGTCATCTATTCTTGGCAAAGGGTAATTTTCTTTCAAAGTTTTCTTATTGAGAGCCCTATAATCGACGCACAATCTTACATGGCCAGTCCTTTTTTTAACAAGAACTATAGGACTGGCATAAGAGGACGTGGACGGTCTAACTATATCACAATCTATAAGCTCCTGAACCATGTCACGAACCTTATGGCGTTCACTGTATGATAATCTATATGGTCGATACACGACTGGTTCATCGTCTTTAAGTTTAATTTCCATTTCTAATAAATGCGTCTTTCCAAGTTCATGTAAATTAAAAGCGAAACACGTTCTATAACTATTAAGCAACGATATTAAGGTATCTTTATCCCGACTGCATAAAGTACTGTCTACATTTACATCACTGCTAAGTATGTTTTGAGATTCTACCGTATTAATTCTCATTACATCATGCTGCAGCTCATGAGCCTCTGCTTGTCGAGCCACCCTACATCGAGCCAATAGAGAGCCTTCCTTAAACACAAAACGGTTCAGTAGACAAACCTTTCACTAAAGCTACTCCTGAACCGTCAACTACAGTGAACAATCCTGGCACCATACAATGCTCGCGACCTACTTGAAACCTGTTACTACTCTCGATAAAAATCTCCCCTGAAAATATCGGTTCAGTTTTTATATGGACGGGTGTGAGCCCAGCTACAATCGTCTCTTTTACACATATGAGATCCTATTTTACAGTTACGCGAGTCACCTTGTGATTGAATCCGTAATGAAGCACTGTCTTTTTCTACCACTACGTGGGGTTGCTCAGTGAATGTCTGCCCTACAATTACTGGAACTTTCATAGCTGAGTCAGGTACCACCAGGAGTTCTACTGTACCCCTTACTCCGTCTACCTCAAGATCAGCAATGCAACTTCCTAAAGCTCGCACATAACCATCTCCGAAACCCTTTAATGTTGGCAAACTACAATTTTTATTCCATTCGCCAGGAACATCTTTGATATCTGACTGCCTGATTACAGTCGCGGAACTGCCAAAATCAACAAAACATCGCTTTTGCACGCCATTTACAAAAATATCCTTATAATACTTTGAAGAATCCAAATCGGAACTATTTATTAATTGTATTGGTATTTGAACGTTACTAATATTCGCTGGTCTGTGACACGTCTCAGATTTGTGTCCGAATTTCAAACATTTATTGCATTTCAATATGGGCTTAGTGCACTGTGTCTTGTAATGCCCACTTTCCGAACAATTAAAACACTTGACAGTCTTTGCAACGGCTCCCTCTTTCTTAGTGAAAACTTTACCTTTAAGACTAGGATTAGTAACATTCTTATTTTTTTCATTTGTATTATTTGATCTAGCGGTTTTTAAGAAAGGTAAAAGCTGTTCGGGTGTCTCAAAACGTGCCGCTTCAGCACTCAGTCTAACGCTATGGTCGTCTATCCCCAGTACCATGCAGTCAACTGCTTTCCTACCGCCCATATCACAACGATTAAGAAGTGACAATTTGTCATAAAAATATTCCTCTAAGGACTCGTTAAACTTTGCCCTTTTATTAAGCATCGCTGTAAGTAATACCCCATAGTTTTCATTACTAGGAAAAGCAAGCTTTAATTTTTCTTGCCACTCTGGCCATGAAAACATAACTGAATTAAGCCCTTCGTACCATTTCTGAGCAAGTCCCTTTAATTTAGGCAACGCAAAATGTATTGTTTGTTGTTCTGACCATTTATATATAAGAGCACACTCATTTACCTTATGTAACCACATCGTTACAGACTGTTCTTTACGAGAAGGATCAAATTCTGGAACAGTATTTTGATTAGCAACTATGTCGCTGCCTTTGCTAGTAATGGTACGTAGAGCCTGCACTAACCGTGTAATCGTTAAATTATCTTCAACTTTAGTAGAATTATTACTCTGCTGTACTACATTTACACCATGATTGGGATCGGGTACCTTACTGACGCCATCTGTCTGCGGTAGAGGACTCCTTTTACTCATTCGATGGCTGCCTGCACTGCGCCTGTGCGGAGTGACACAACGTGACAGGCGACTATTTGTTAAACGCTTGTTGCTGGGACTGCGCGATCGGTGTCGATCTCGTCGGCTCTCGCGGCTACGCGTACGTCGCCGACTTGCCCTGACGCTAATGTGACTACATGAACGATCTTCATTACGGGGGCTGTGTGACCAATCCTTCGAGCGCCAACAACGCGACCGGCTTCTATAGCTACAGGATTGTTCTCTAATAGACCGGCGCCTCGAACGACTCCTGTAAATTTGCCTGCTGTAATGCTCCCTCGAAGCGTAGCTGCGTGATCGACTTGTGGCACGACGACTGCGTGACTGGTCCCTAGACCAGCGACTGCCATCGCGGATGCCCAACCGGTCTCTGTTCTGGTGACTTCGCGATCTATAATATTCGTAGTCACGTCTAACGCGACTTCGCGAGCGCCGACTGCAAACACGAGGCGTGTTACAGACACGCCGTTCGTTAACTTCTTTATTCATACTGAAACATATAATATGACCCCATAATTAGTCACAATACTAATACAATAATTCCATCCAGTGACACCTGACACTACATAGAAATTGTCATAAAACTGGGTAAACCTGGGTATGTTCTCCTAATGTATTTACGTGACTAAGCATTTAATTAGCTTTATTCAATATTAAATTAATTAGGTAAAACTTAAGTTATTTTCATACATAAAACTGTCCATGTACTTATAAGTATATAAATGAAATAATTAACTGTTTTAAAGTCGTACCTACTGACATTAATCAAAATTGTAAAGAAGAAATGTACCCATTTTCCTCTTTACCTAATAAAATTTATACCTGCAGCCTGAAATACACATTCAAAGCAAGTACATATTAACAATATTAATTTAGTATTATAAATCTTTGTCTCCATTATAATGCACGTACCTAGTTAAATTCAGTTTTCCAAAACAGTCGGTCACACTATGTACTTATAGAAACATCATGACTTCATGACATTCGTACTCTAACTATAAGCTTTATTCTAACAAAAGGAAAGAAATATTATAATTTAACACTTACGTTTTCCGTAATTGATGAAATCAATATCTTTCGTTTAATGTTTTACGTTGAGCTTCTGACTTTCTTGTAAAAAAAAATACCATTTTCCCGCCAAGATATTTTTTAATATCAGTGCGTTCCAATTCACATGTGATACTTACTTACTACCAGACAACACAATTTTCATGCACAATTACTTCTCGTTGTGGCGGGACTATTTTTGCATAACTACTCACCAGTAAAACAAGAAAATACCTCTGTGGGAATGGATTGTTACAGTACAATATTATAGAAATTATACTGTAGGTAGGTATCCCGTACTTCTGAAAATGTTACAATAAAAGTCATTAGTACTCATACAAATACTTATAATCACATATTCAACGTTTACAATTAAAATCAAGTTCGTTGTTTTATACAAATAACCATATTTCTAGTAATAATTTTAGCAAATAAATAATTTATATGTTTTACAGTTCATTCATGAAAAATAATCTGAACCAATTCTCTTTTTTTTTAAAACGCGCACACCCGCGTAAGACTAAGACAACTGTCCGAAATGCCACCAATGGCTGCGCCAATCTACAAAGAGGTTTATCAGTGCTGGTGTAATTTAATCAACAAACTTACATCAAGACTTGATGAGGAGCTAATAACTAACTAGGTACTATTATTTATACATAAGTGTAACACATTATATGCTCATAGTAAGCTTTGCGGGAGCAAATGGTTCTCCGGAGTCTAACTATAAGTATATTATGGGCTTAGGTGGTCATGTCTAGTTCTATTAGTCGCTCTGAGTTGGCTTCGCGGGAGCAGATAGATCTAGGTAGGTGAACTATGAGTGTATTATTGGTCTAAGTGGTGCTCGCCCAGTCTACTATGAGTGTTTTATTAGCAAAAGTACGCGTATAAAATGGGCCCTTTTCCGTCGTTGTAAACTGTTACTAAAAAACTGTTAAATTACAGTAAGTTGGTGTTGTACATATTATCATAAGAATATCAATCAAAACAAATTATAACATTCTATCGTACGAATACTGGCTACATCTGCCATATCGATATTTATACTAAAAACATCGACAAACTCTGTCTGTCCCTCAAACTGGCTCATCTGCCATCACAATATCTATACTAAATAACATCTCAGGTAAACTCTGTGCCTTAATCTGGCTATAATTCACTCCATTGCAACTGTTAATTACAATAAGTTAGTGTTATACATTTTATCATAAGAATATAAATTAAAACAAATTATAACTTTCTATTGTACGTATACTGGCTACATCTGCCATCTCGATATTTATACTAACGACATCGACAAACTCTGTCTGTCCTTCAAGCTGGCTAATCTGCCATCACGATATCTTATACTAAGTAACAACTTAGGCAAACTCCGTCGCTTAATCTGGCCACATCTGCCACATTTTGCCTATTACACAAAACAATATTTCAATATTAAAAAAAAATCACTATATAGACTAAAAGGTAACCAACGTACTTCAATTATCAACCACCATTTGTTTGTAATAGAGACTACACACCATAGCTTGAATATTATTTCCCATTAAACACGACATAACATAACATCATAAGAATATTAACAATATATTACTGAAATGGAGATTGCAGTCATTTTGCACAGAACTTCTGTTTAATTAATTTGAAAGAACTATAAAGAGGAAATGGATACTATGTCAGTATAAACACGTGACGTCATTTCGTATATTTCATACAAAACTTCATAGTGGCGATAGTTTTATCAGTTCGAAAAAAAAGATGTTGATTGACTTTGCCAGTCATCGCAATAAACTCATTTTCTATGTGTGAACAAAAATATGATAACGACAGTTATAAACGGACAGTTCAACTTAACATAACAACAATTCATTTGATTATTCCGTTTCTGACTGTTCATCGCTACTAGATGAAGAGTCTACGTCAGCCCTCTTAAAAGTCAACCACGGCTTCATTCTATCGACAGCTACGACAGCATTATACTTGCGATTGTGCTTTTTAGTAATCGGAGTATCTTCTACTCTATACCTGTCATTGCCCAAACAAGTGGTTACACGATATGGACCTTGGTATTTTGGCACAAGCTTTCTACTTTGTCCTGTGGCAGGAGCATCCCTTTCTACGCTTACCAAATCTCCTACCTGAAACGTTTTCGGGTTGCTGGCTTTTTTATCATAAACAATTTTCTGTTTCTCTTGGTACTGTTTAATATACTCGTCAATTTGTGACCGAATTTCACTTAAAGACTCGTTTTTGTCTCCGATATCATCACTTAAATTAAACTTAATTCTACCTTCCGTTAACCCAATAAGATTTGTCCCGAATAGTGCCTGAGCTGGGGTTTTGCCTATTCCCCTATTAATGGTGTTGTTGAGACCCCATTGCACGTCATGTATTTGCAGATCCCATTTCTTTTCATCAATTCCAGAACACTTAGCAGTAAGAGCTTCGAGCAACGTGCGATTGTATCGCTCTACTTGACCGTTAGCCCTCGGTGTGGCTACGGCGTTTAATACATGTTTGATACCGAGGCGATTCATATAATCATTAAATTTTGAGCTTGTAAAACACGACCCTCTGTCCGATACAATCCTCTTTGGTACACCGAAAGTACTGAAATATTCAGCCAACTTATCGATCACTATAGACGTTTTAGTACTTCTTACGGGACGTATCATTATAAATTTTGTGTATGCGTCAATTATCACCAACAAATGTGTATTGCCCTTTGAACTCTTGACAAACGGACCAACATGATCGATATGTAGCGTGGCAAACGGAGAGTCTATTTTGGTTATTGGATGCAAAAGAGGTTTCTTTTTTGTAGTAGATTTTGAGTACGCACATTCTAGGCAGGATTCAACATATTTTTTTATGAATTTCCTCATCTTACTAAACCAATAAGTTTCCTTAACCTTCGCCAAAGTTTTCTCGAAGGCAAAATGCCCTATATCATCGTGACACTGTTTTAAAATTTGCCAGCGCACTCCCTTAGGCACTACCCATCTCTCACCTTGATCCGTTATACGATATAGTTTGTCCCTTTTAACGACAAAGTTTTTTGTAATATCTACTATATTCACTGACTTGGGGTCACGCAAAATTGCAATTTTTCTTTGTATCTCAGAGTCTGCTATCTGAACAGTGCTTAACCAGTCTGTTTCCTGCCCTTCAATCTTAGCGACATCAATAACATCGCAATCTCCTTCAACAAGCGTGGCGTCTGTAGGTGGTGGATTTCTACTCAAGGCATCCACATGACTCATGTATTTACCGGGGCGATATTCAACAGAGAAGTTATATTCCTGCATAGCTATCCACCACCTAGCAACGCGTGGAATTAGATCACGCTTTAAGAATGTTGCACGCAAAGAATTACAATCAGTTATCACCTTAAACTCTAAACCTATAAGGTAGACTCGAAACCTTTGCAAAGAAGCTATCACCGCTAATGTCTCAAGTTCGTACGCAGTCATATGTTGTTCATCTACTGTCGTTTGCCTACTGAAATAGGCGACAGGTTTAAGTAAACCATCATTATTGCGCTGCAACAATATTCCAGCGATACCTAATTTACACGCATCTGTGTGTAGCTCCGTAACAGCATGGGGATCATACAAAGACAATGTGGGCTTTTCCAACAGACTAGTTTTTAACGTATTAAATGCATCATTTTGTTCGGTTGTCCAGGTCCAAGTAGCATTTTTCTTTAGCAAGCTAGTTAACGGTCTAGCAATAATCGCGAAATTCTTAACAAAACGTCGGAAGAAACTACAAAGACCGATAAACTGTCTCACACCCTGTTGGTTGCACGGTTGCGGAAAATCTCTTACAGCTTCAAGTTTTCTGCTACCTGGTTTAATGCCATCGCAACTAAGTTCAAAACCGAGGTAATCAACCGTTTGTTTAAAGAAACAGCATTTCGACAACTTGAGCGTTAACCCGGCTTGTTGCAATAAGTTCAATACGGATTCTAGTTTCGCCAATCCTTCTGCTATCGAGTTTGATGGAATGATGATGTCGTCCATATAAGCAGAAGCATTGTTGTTACTGTTTCCCAAGACCATATTTATCATTCGCATGAAATTCGCCGGGGCATTAGCTAGTCCAAATGGCATTCTAGTGAACTCAAATTGTCCATCTGGCGTTACAAAAGAAGTTTTATGCCGGTCTGCTTCATTAATCGCTATTTGGTAATAGCCGGAAGCCAAGTCTAAAGTGGTATAATAGCTATAACCAGCCAGAGTATCTAGTTGGTCATCTATTCTTGGCAAAGGGTAATTTTCTTTCAAAGTTTTCTTATTGAGAGCCCTATAATCGACGCACAATCTTACATGGCCAGTCTTTTTTTTAACAAGAACTATAGGACTGGCATAAGAGGACGTGGACGGTCTAACTATATCACAATCTATAAGCTCCTGAACCATGTCACGAACCTTATGGCGTTCACTGTATGATAATCTATATGGTCGATACACGACTGGTTCATCGTCTTTAAGTTTAATTTCCATTTCTAATAAATGCGTCTTTCCAAGTTCATGTAAATTAAAAGCGAAACACGTTCTATAACTATTAAGCAACGATATTAAGGTATCTTTATCCCGACTGCATAAAGTACTGTCTACATTTACATCACTGCTAAGTATGTTTTGAGATTCTACCGTATTAATTCTCATTACATCATGCTGCAGCTCATGAGCCTCTGCTTGTCGAGCCACCCTACATCGAGCCAATAGAGAGCCTTCCTTAAACACAAACGGTTCAGTAGACAAACCTTTCACTAAAGCTACTCCTGAACCGTCAACTACAGTGAACAATCCTGGCACCATACAATGCTCGCGACCTACTTGAAACCTGTTACTACTCTCGATAAAAATCTCCCCTGAAAATATCGGTTCAGTTTTTATATGGACGGGTGTGAGCCCAGCTACAATCGTCTCTTTTACACATATGAGATCTATTTTACAGTTACGCGAGTCACCTTGTGATTGAATCCGTAATGAAGCACTGTCTTTTTCTACCACTACGTGGGGTTGCTCAGTGAATGTCTGCCCTACAATTACTGGAACTTTCATAGCTGAGTCAGGTACCACCAGGAGTTCTACTGTACCCCTTACTCCGTCTACCTCAAGATCAGCAATGCAACTTCCTAAAGCTCGCACATAACCATCTCCGAAACCCTTTAATGTTGGCAAACTACAATTTTTATTCCATTCGCCAGGAACATCTTTGATATCTGACTGCCTGATTACAGTCGCGGAACTGCCAAAATCAACAAAACATCGCTTTTGCACGCCATTTACAAAAATATCCTTATAATACTTTGAAGAATCCAAATCGGAACTATTTATTAATTGTATTGGTATTTGAACGTTACTAATATTCGCTGGTCTGTGACACGTCTCAGATTTGTGTCCGAATTTCAAACATTTATTGCATTTCAATATGGGCTTAGTGCACTGTGTCTTGTAATGCCCACTTTCCGAACAATTAAAACACTTGACAGTCTTTGCAACGGCTCCCTCTTTCTTAGTGAAAACTTTACCTTAAAGACTAGGATTAGTAACATTCTTATTTTTTTCATTTGTATTATTTGATCTAGCGGTTTTTAAGAAAGGTAAAAGCTGTTCGGGTGTCTCAAAACGTGCCGCTTCAGCACTCAGTCTAACGCTATGGTCGTCTATCCCCAGTACCATGCAGTCAACTGCTTTCCTACCGCCCATATCACAACGATTAAGAAGTGACAATTTGTCATAAAAATATTCCTCTAAGGACTCGTTAAACTTTGCCCTTTTATTAAGCATCGCTGTAAGTAATACCCCATAGTTTTCATTACTAGGAAAAGCAAGCTTTAATTTTTCTTGCCACTCTGGCCATGAAAACATAACTGAATTAAGCCCTTCGTACCATTTCTGAGCAAGTCCCTTTAATTTAGGCAACGCAAAATGTATTGTTTGTTGTTCTGACCATTTATATATAAGAGCACACTCATTTACCTTATGTAACCACATCGTTACAGACTGTTCTTTACGAGAAGGATCAAATTCTGGAACAGTATTTTGATTAGCAACTATGTCGCTGCCTTTGCTAGTAATGGTACGTAGAGCCTGCACTAACCGTGTAATCGTTAAATTATCTTCAACTTTAGTAGAATTATTACTCTGCTGTACTACATTTACACCATGATTGGGATCGGGTACCTTACTGACGCCATCTGTCTGCGGTAGAGGACTCCTTTTACTCATTCGATGGCTGCCTGCACTGCGCCTGTGCGGAGTGACACAACGTGACAGGCGACTATTTGTTAAACGCTTGTTGCTGGGACTGCGCGATCGGTGTCGATCTCGTCGGCTCTCGCGGCTACGCGTACGTCGCCGACTTGCCCTGACGCTAATGTGACTACATGAACGATCTTCATTACGGGGGCTGTGTGACCAATCCTTCGAGCGCCAACAACGCGACCGGCTTCTATAGCTACAGGATTGTTCTCTAATAGACCGGCGCCTCGAACGACTCCTGTAAATTTGCCTGCTGTAATGCTCCCTCGAAGCGTAGCTGCGTGATCGACTTGTGGCACGACGACTGCGTGACTGGTCCCTAGACCAGCGACTGCCATCGCGGATGCCCAACCGGTCTCTGTTCTGGTGACTTCGCGATCTATAATATTCGTAGTCACGTCTAACGCGACTTCGCGAGCGCCGACTGCAAACACGAGGCGTGTTACAGACACGCCGTTCGTTAACTTCTTTATTCATACTGAAACATATAATATGACCCCATAATTAGTCACAATACTAATACAATAATTCCATCCAGTGACACCTGACACTACATAGAAATTGTCATAAAACTGGGTAAACCTGGGTATGTTCTCCTAATGTATTTACGTGACTAAGCATTTAATTAGCTTTATTCAATATTAAATTAATTAGGTAAAACTTAAGTTATTTTCATACATAAAACTGTCCATGTACTTATAAGTATATAAATGAAATAATTAACTGTTTTAAAGTCGTACCTACTGACATTAATCAAAATTGTAAAGAAGAAATGTACCCATTTTCCTCTTTACCTAATAAAATTTATACCTGCAGCCTGAAATACACATTCAAAGCAAGTACATATTAACAATATTAATTTAGTATTATAAATCTTTGTCTCCATTATAATGCACGTACCTAGTTAAATTCAGTTTTCCAAAACAGTCGGTCACACTATGTACTTATAGAAACATCATGACTTCATGACATTCGTACTCTAACTATAAGCTTTATTCTAACAAAAGGAAAGAAATATTATAATTTAACACTTACGTTTTCCGTAATTGATGAAATCAATATCTTTCGTTTAATGTTTTACGTTGAGCTTCTGACTTTCTTGTAAAAAAAAATACCATTTTCCCGCCAAGATATTTTTTAATATCAGTGCGTTCCAATTCACATGTGATACTTACTTACTACCAGACAACACAATTTTCATGCACAATTACTTCTCGTTGTGGCGGGACTATTTTTGCATAACTACTCACCAGTAAAACAAGAAAATACCTCTGTGGGAATGGATTGTTACAGTACAATATTATAGAAATTATACTGTAGGTAGGTATCCCGTACTTCTGAAAATGTTACAATAAAAGTCATTAGTACTCATACAAATACTTATAATCACATATTCAACGTTTACAATTAAAATCAAGTTCGTTGTTTTATACAAATAACCATATTTCTAGTAATAATTTTAGCAAATAAATAATTTATATGTTTTACAGTTCATTCATGAAAAATAATCTGAACCAATTCTCTTTTTTTTTAAAACGCGCACACCCGCGTAAGACTAAGACAACTGTCCGAAATGCCACCAATGGCTGCGCCAATCTACAAAGAGGTTTATCAGTGCTGGTGTAATTTAATCAACAAACTTACATCAAGACTTGATGAGGAGCTAATAACTAACTAGGTACTATTATTTATACATAAGTGTAACACATTATATGCTCATAGTAAGCTTTGCGGGAGCAAATGGTTCTCCGGAGTCTAACTATAAGTATATTATGGGCTTAGGTGGTCATGTCTAGTTCTATTAGTCGCTCTTAGTTGGCTTCGCGGGAGCAGATAGATCTAGGTAGGTGAACTATGAGTGTATTATTGGTCTAAGTGGTGCTCGCCCAGTCTACTATGAGTGTTTTATTAGCAAAAGTACGCGTATAAAATGGGCCCTTTTCCGTCGTTGTAAACTGTTACTAGCCTGTTATAGACTTGGCTCCGGAACCACTACAAAACCACATTTTGTTACTTGGGACGTATGGTACTTAAATATAGAATATAGCCAATGGCTTACATAATCACCAATGAGAATTGACCAATCTAACATGTGAGCTCCGATTGCGCATGTTTACTACGGTCATACAGACTCTACTTATACTAGGCAGTAGTGGGCTATAAATAGGAATCTTAGAGTTACTCCAGATAGTTAAATATAGCCAATAGCTTACAAAGTCACCAATGGGAACTGACCAGTTTAACATGTGAGCTCTGATTGCGCATGTTTACTACGGTCATACAGATCCACTTATACTAGGCAGTGCCATAGGAATTAGAGATTACTTTGCCTCACAAGTGAATAATATGCATTTTTACCCGCTCGTATTAACACGTTCGCCTCCGGTACTGTTTCACTAAGTGCTACTTACATCTAAGAATTCTCATCTGCGACACTCTCATTCTTGCTAAGTTAAATTATTGTTGCACATCATTTGGCTCCTATTTGTAGAAAAGATCCATATATGCAGTGGAATGAGGTGGCGTGGATTGGCCTAAGGAAAGCTTCAGTAAAACAACTCACATATAGAATGTCGCAATCTATATATTCAAATATAACTGCTCCACATCCTCGTCCAAATGGTGATCACATCACAAGAATTAAATTACTTACAATAATGATTTTAGGTCTATTAGATTAAATACACAGCAGCGGCCATTACAAGTATCGTCGGAAAGAGAACGATCAAAAGTTAGTGTTGCCAGGGTTGAGAATACATTTCCAACACTGCGGTCCGTAAAAAGCGGTTTTTTCATCAGTTCGTCTCAGAGAGCGGAGCAATTGATGTGTGTTGTGCGCTGCATTATGTCGTCGGAGTCATTGCAGATGTGGGCCAACCATTCGCAATAATTTATCAAAACTACTAATTGTCATCCAGTAGTAGTTAAAAAAATGTCTTTGTTGTTTCGTACATCAATGTATATTTTACAAAAATATCCCTTCAAATATTTTTGATCTGTTGAAGGATGACCCCGGTACTTATGTTCGCGAAGACATTTTAATTTTTTTTTAGTTCTTAAAGTAAAGGCCACACATACTGCTCTGAGGAAATACATTATCATACTGAGCGTGAAAACTGCGGAAACGCAACGAGTTTCTCCGCGGTTCGGCGTTTTTGGCCAGACCGCAACCGCAAGAAAAAAACCGCAGTGCGTGCTAAGCCTATAGCGAGGAAACTCAAAATAGTACATTGTGCATCAAGGGAGGTAAGTACGGAATTACTAACGAGAGTGTTAGAAGCCCGACGCCGTAGGCGGAGGTCTTTCAATATCTCGAGAAAGTATTCCGCTTACCGACCGTGATGCATACAATGTTTTTCATCACACTTGCCGACAAAAAAATAAGTTTTAAGACAAAATATTATTAAATGATGTACTTACATTTCTATGCAATGATGCATGCAAGCAATGGCGCGCTTAGACAGCAAGTGTGATGAAAAGGTAATTATATAGTACACATGTCGGAGTCGGTGAAATTGACAATGTTGACATTTCTGCGACTTGTAATTGCGTCTAAGCTCTGAAATGGAATTCGAGATCAAAAATGTAAACAATCTATGACAATGACATGACATTATAAAGTCAATGTTAAAGTGACATTCCAGGGGTATAAAACTTTTTCTTTTTTAACACCTTTATAAATTAACGTCGCATTTTGAGATGATTTATTTATTTGATTTTATTTATTTGCACACTTACAAACTGTTCTTACAGGTGCTAAACCTAAGACAATGCTTGATGTTTAGGTGTGTAGATACGCGAAAGTCAAAGTATGTTCGATACACAAGTATCACAATCATTAACATAATTTTTGGACATGACTATAAAAAACATACGTCTGAGTGTCCACGCTTCCTGATTACAAAAATAATACCTAGAAAATTTGCTAAAATGATATAAATAATCAACATAATCAATGTTTGAAAACCAATGTCGTGTTACTTTAATCTTTAGGATAGTCGGGGAACGAATTCCAGTCTTCATGTATAGTTACAATCGAATCTATTTCTATTAAAAAATTAAAATGATTGATTTGTAGGTAAAAATACTAAAATCTGCATTCATGTACTTTGTAACGCTAAATTTTAGGAGTTTTTATAAATTCATAAAAGAGTAATTTGGAGCACCATCTTGTTTTGATTTTTTTAAGTAGGTACATTGTTATAATTGCGAACCAAATGTTTAAAACTTCTTGTCATTGCCAGTAGTATAAATTAAACACCCTACATTTTATTAACACGAGAGAAATATATCATTAAAAAAATTATGAATGATATTAAAAATTAGTAAAATATTTAAAAACTATACGTACCGTCAGTGAATGTAATTGCGCATTTTTTTAAAGTATTTCAATGATTTTAGATTACCCACCTCTCGCGATTATTTTTATGTGGTGGTATCCCATTTGTTTACATTTTTGATCTCCAATTCGATTTCAGATCTTAGTCAACATACAGAACATTATCATCATTAATGGTTCATTTAAGCAAAGGTTAGCTAGTTATGGAATTTTAGGGCTTAATGAATTAAATTCAGTAAAATATAAAGTAGGTTGTATTTTTCACCAAATTCACAAACAATTTATTTAATTATAATTATTATGGAACGACTGATGCATGAGCATTTTACGTTTTTTTATCTGTCAAACGAATGCTATTTCGCGGTACGCTCCAAGGTCATTTCTTTACTTTACTCACTAGGGATTAAAATTCGTTTTTACCCGCTGGTATTAAAGGACAAACGAGCGCTTTACGAGCTAGTAAGGGTATATTTTTTTTTGTTTTTAGTAGTGTAAATATAAAATAGCCAGGTACAGCAAAGGAAATTGAATTCACGTACCATTTCGGTTATGCCGCAGTGTTTGAAGGCGAAAGTCTTTGATTAGTATGCATGGTCGCTTACAACGGGCCTCATAAGAAGGCTTTAAGTCACCCAGAGCCCCCAAAGGGCAATGGAGAAGAACCAAAGTAACCGATATAGCTCTCCACCACGTACCGGAAAGCGCAGCGTGGGTAGGCTCTCCACAAGGTAGACTGATGATCTGGTGAAGGTCACAGGAGTCCGCTGGATGCGGGTGGCACAGGACCGGTCATTGTGGCAATCCTTGGGGGAGGCCTATGTTCAGCAGTGGACGTCTTTCGGCTGATATGATGATGTTGGGCTAAGTGCGGATCGGGGCAAGTGCGGATAAATCAAAATATCTTCAGAACTAGACCTATTTTGTTATTGCCAACCACATGCCGTTCAACGCCATTTTCTTGGCTTCCATATCATACACAATCGAATATACTTAGAGCGCGTTACTGCGCTCAATCTTTGATTTTGTAAAAACAGTGTTTTTCAAGGCGCGCACGAAATTACTTGAGTGTGATATTATATCAGCCCTAAGTGAATCCGCAACAAATACTAATAGATCTATCGAGCGTAACAAACTTGTAAAAATGCTAAACGTCGTATTATTGGCTGGAACAAACACGTCAGGGAGGCTCATGGGAGGGCGAGGCGGTCATTTATGGTAATTTATGCTGGGACATCAACAGTAGATACCTAAGTAAGTATTCACTTTGAAAAAATGTGCGTAGGTAGACAGAAATCTAATATTCTTATCTAAATCTAATTTAAAATGGTGCCAAAATTATCAACACCAAATGAAAATGGATATATTGGCTAAACATTATTCACATAAAGACTTCTGCACTGGCCTTATCAGTGTCGATGGCGTTAATGTCCCCACGGATATTGCAAATGTTTTCAGGGAGCACTTAACTGTGAAGCCTTACTTAGACTCACGCACGAACGATGCCGTCCCTGGGGCTGGGCAGCTGGGCAATGACAAAAAGGTGAAACAATACCGGCTTGCGAAGCGGCGAACGCCATTAAGTCAATATCGGGAGGCAAATAACCAGGTCGACCACGACGGCCTGTGTCGATCATCGGGGTCATACCGCGAACACGGAAATCCGCAAGTTTCGAAGATTAGTCTCTGTCACTTTAATTTATTTATTTTTACGAACTTCGGCGTTCGCTGCAGCAGGCCTGCGCTGCGCTATGCTGGTCAACATATAACAGTAGTGTTACAATAAAAGGCCTGTCGAAGGCATTTGATCTGGTTTCTTATGACCTACTCTCGAAAAATCTTGGTTTAGTAAACTTACCTCGTATTAGGTATGTATTAGTATGGAAACCATGCATATATTTTATTCCAATAAGTTTCACAGCATAAAAATAAAATAAAAACTAAGGCACTGCGAACTAAAAATAAACATATCAACTTCGACGTGGCTCCGTTGCGTCGTCTGATCTGACGTAATCACAACTCGGACGGTTCATACACGCTAACGTGCCGTGCCTTATTTTATTCGCGATTTTTGACGAAATGTCGTTAAAATTGTTAGAAAGTGTTATACGGGAGTTGCAAAAGACAGTTGCTACCCTAGTGAATAAAGTCGGTGCATTGGAAGCAAAAATAACAGAGCAAAACCACATTATTCAAGCACAATCTAAGCCTATTATTCTACCAAATTCAGAAGAACCAGCAGAAACCTCAAAAACTACCCGCGAATTGGCAGCGGCTACTGTATCGGCCCCGGCAGCGCTGCAGCGACCCGTGCGTCAAGCCCGTCTAATTGCAGCGGCCGCCATACAAAGCAAATCGAGCGCTGCACGTAAGCGATGCACGGATGAGTTGCAATGCATGACACCCGAATCGGCCCGATCTGTGACGAGTTCGCCGGTTAGCGAGTTAATTAAACCTCAGAACGCTACCCCAGCAATTCTTAACACACCACCTCAAGATCATTCTATACCAGACACACCGATTAATGACGACCACAATCCCCAACAATCCGGAGATGCAAATTGGCAGACTGTATTAGGGAAAAAGCAGAAGCGTAAACAAAAGCGACAGGTGATCGTTGGGACGGGTAATGAGTATGAAGAGTTGAGGACAGTTGAGCGAATTAAATACATTCAGGCGTGGTCGTTTCATCCCGAGACGACCGTCGAGAATGTAAAAAAATTTTTGTTCAAAATAGTCAATAATGATGATTATTACGTTGAAAAACGCACTATTAATACGACAAGGCACGCATCGTTCATAATTGGCATTCCAGAATCCTTGTTTGATCATTTCAAGTCGCCCACGGTTTGGCCCCCTCGAGTCCGAGTGTCTGAGTGGTTTCTTGTACGACCCCGCAAGCAGCGGGGTGAACCAAACGGCAGTGGCGGTGCGACAGCACTCTCCAATGCTTCCATTCCCACCTCTGACCCAGTATGCGTCATCGGACCGCGCTAACGCGATAAGGTGCACGGACGAATCACAGCTGATAGCAACAACGACCGGTTTAAATGCTGACGGGGCGGTTACGGCGCAGGCGACTACTTCACACAATGATCGAGATGTTCGAGTATGTAAACAGCTGCGTATTATTCATCAAAACGTCCAATGTCTGCGTAATAAAACTAACAATATCGATTGTTTGCTTCAGTCTGACTATAAGTGTGATCTATTCCTAATGACGGAACATTGGTTAGTATGTAATGAAATTGAAGTTTTAAATATTGCTAATTATACTCTAATTTCTTATTATTGCCGCAAAATGCGTCAACATGGTGGAGTATGTATTTACGCTCATAATAGTTTGACCATTTTACAAAGGGACGATTTATGTATGTTTTCCAAGGAAATGCACATTGAAGTAGCGGCTGTTCAAATAATTGAAATTAACCTAATTGTATTGTGTATCTATCGTTCTAATACTGAAGGTGACTTTACTGTATTTATGATGCAATTAGAGCTAATTCTAAGCTGTATAATTAATGAAGATGCCCATGTCCTTGTCATGGGTGACGTAAATGTTGATCTGCTTCAAAGAACAGGACAAAGACGAGAACTATTAGGCCTTCTGGAACTATTTAATTTAAAATCTTTTGTTAACTTCCCAACCAGGGTGCAAGGCTCGTCAAAGACGTGTTTGGACCACGGGTACACCGACTTAAGCGTAAGTCAAATCAAAGCTTATCCTATAGATCGTGCAGTGAGTGACCACTTTGGTGTTTGCTTGGAAATCTCGGTTTCCAGAAATAACACCGTCACACGCCATTGTAAGAAAAGACTGTTGTCACAACCCAAATTAACCACTTTCCTGAACCTCATTGCTCAAACAGATTGGACGAATGTGGTTAGGAGCAGGAATACTGACTTTGACGAAATTATAAATTCATTCATAAGTCTGTTCCACAGCAGTTTTCCACTAAGGAATGTTCCTGTTATATATCGTGAAACATCTTGGTGTAATAATGAAACAAATCAAAGTAAGGACTTCCTCCAACTTATATCGCTGTTTTTAAAATTTTACCCTGAAAATAGTCATTTACGCACGTTTTACTTATCATATAAGTGTAAACACGATGGCTTACTTAGAAGAGTAAAAAAAGCATACCTAAACCAGTCAATAACCAGTGCAAGTAGCGCCTCTAGGTCCTTGTGGCGCATGATACAAACACAAACTAACAAGGGTCCTCGGGGTGCAGACTCACTGGCTGCGCTGCGGCATGCGGTGTGCGGCCCGGCGGGCTCGGATACTCAGCTTGCGCGCTCACTTAATACCTACTACATTTCTATTGTGCGTGACACCGCATTGAGGCCGAACATAGTGGCGGCTATGTATTACTTAAGAAGAAACGTCCCGTATGTGAATAAAACAATGTTTTTTAAACCTTTTACATTGACTGAATTAATAACTATAATCAAAAAAATTAAACCCAAGGGCACTAAGGATATTTATGGTCTACCAACGTATCTCTTGCGGCAGCTACCCTATAACTTTCTGAATGCGATATGCCATTGCTTTAATAACTCTGTATGTAAAGGCCAATATCCAGATTCACTTAAGAAAATTAAAGTAACGCCAGTATATAAAGGTAAAGGCTCTAAAAAAGAACTTAAATGCTATAGACCCATATCCATAGTGCCAAGTGTTTCTAAAATCTTTGAGATGGGATTGTGTGATCGACTTCTCAATTTTTTGGCAACCAATAAGTCACTTTGTGAGCAACAGCATGCCTACCAAGTAGGTAAATCCACAACAGGCGCTGCCCGCCTATTGGTGCGTACTGTAATGAACCATCTTGAAATAAAAAAACGCGTAGCTGCTGTATCGTTTGATTTATCGCGCGCTTTTGATTTGGTTGACCACGATCTCATCTCCAGCAAACTGGAACACTACGGCATTCGTGGTGTTGTTCACAAATTGATTAACTCCTTCCTATGTGACAGATCACAGTCAACTGACGTGAATAATTCGAAGTCGAGTCTCGATCTGATAGGTGACAGGTCCGTTCCCCAAGGATCTAACGTAGGGAATACCATATTTTTAATATTAATGAATGACTTGCCCTTTAATTCTGCGAATGTAGATTTTGTGATGTACGCGGACGATATTTGCGCAATTGTAAACGGTGACAGTGAGGATCAATTGCTAACGAATGTTCGATCCGTTATTTCTAGCCTTTCAAAGTGGTTCTCAGCAAATGGAATGCTTTTAAATCTTAATAAAACGTGCTTACTTAAATTTAACTTAAAACAAAGAGTGGAACCAGCCGACACAGTCCTTATTGAGAATATTTTGGTCCCTGTTGTTAGCAATTTTCAATTTCTAGGATTTACTTTTGATACTGGACTGAAATGGCAGAACCATATTGATAAGATATTTATTTATTTATTATTTATTTAAACTTTATTGCACTAAACAGGAGTACAAAAGGCGGACTTAATACCATAAGGCATTCTCTACCAGTCAACCATTGGGACAAACAGAAAGATAAAGTTGGTGCAGGGTCGTAAAGTAAGAAAACAAAAAAAAACACTAAAATCACTAAACTGCAATAAACATACACAAATATTATATGCAATTTAATAAACTTACACAAATATACATAAATATAATACATATTACCTACTGTGAAACATCAGGAGTACGATGCCAGAACCTTGTCCAAGAGATGCTTGCGCAACATGCGCTTGAAAGAGAACTTGCTCTGAGCCTGTCGTATCGATAGGGGGAGATCATTCCAAAGCCGTATTGCGCGGACCGTGTAAGAATAAGACACGAAACTAGTTCGATGTCGGGGGACAATGAGTTTAAGGCTACGGGAGGATCGGAGATCGGAGCCCGGGCGCGGAGCGTCAAATTTAAATTTACAGCGAAGGTAATCGGGAGTAAGGGGATCAAACAAAAATGAGTAAAGGGTACAGAGGACACGAAATGATCTACGTTCTCGAATGGGGAGCCAATTAAGTTTTAGTCGAAACGCAGAGATGTGATCATACTTGCGGAGCCCAAAGACGAACCGCACGCAATTATTAAGCAAACGATCGTACCTGGAAAGGGAAGCTTGGGTGAGATTAGAGTAACACACATCAGCATAATCTAGAATAGGCAGGACCAGGGCTTGCGCAAGAAGAATCTTCGTACTAACCGGAAGAAAGTGCTTAAACCGATAGAGTGCTTTAAGAGTATTTGTCACCCTACGACATACGTCAGACACCTGAGGTTCCCACGTCAAACCGCTATCAATAATAAATAAATAAATAAATAAATAAATATCTTGGGACATCTTACACAAATCAACCTAGTCCCACGGTAAGCTCAATTAAGGCTTGTGTTGTGGGTACCAGGCGACGATATATATAATAGATAGATACGTATAGATACTTAGATACATACACAGCCATGACCAAGGAACAAATATTTGTGATAAATAAATACACAAAGAATGCCCTCGCCGGGATTCGAACCCGGAACCTCCAGCTTCGTAGGCAGGGTCACTACCAACTAGGCTACAGAGGCTGACGAATAATCAACCCCAGGTTCCTCACATGCGGAACAAAGGGAATAGCAACTTGCTCATACCGAATAGGGGGCAAGGATACCGTGTCAATAAGAGAAAGTAAACGTGGACTACCCAGTATAATAGCCTGGCATTTAGATGGATTCACCGCGATACCAAAGCAACGTGACCAGTTAGATATGCTATCAAGTTCAAAGTTTAAATCAGTAATAGCACGGCCCAGATCATTGACATTAACTTGAGTGTAAAGCTGTAGGTCATCTGCATACAGATGGTAGGAGCATTTAATCTTGGTGACAATGAGATTAATAAAAATGGAGAAAAGTAAAGGGGAGAGAAAAAGGGGGGGGGGGGGGAAGATATGTACGAAAATGAACTCTGCTTATTACTTAATCGCCCGTCTCATGCCCATTCTGTCAAAGGAAAATTTATTGATTGCCTATCATGCATATTGCCATTCTATTCTCACATATGGTGTAGATATTTGGGGCTTGGCAGCTGACAGGGACCGTCCATTTCTTATCCAAAAGAAAATCATACGAAAAATGGCACGGGTTGCTCCTGACACGCCAGCCCGCCAACTATTTAGAGACCTCGGGATCTTAACGCTGCCGTCCTTATTTATTCTTGAGGTAGGCAAGTATGTCAGGTACAACCTAGATACATTCTCAAAAAGAAATTGGAATAGTGATCGGTTTCAGAACAGCAGAAAATACGATCTAGAAGTACCAAGACACAGATTAAAAAAAATGGAAAGCTGTCTTTACGTTTTGGGGCCTCAGATATATAATAAAATTCCCAATGCAATCAAAGGTACTAAAACACGACTTGGCTTTACCTTAAAGTTCAAATCATATTTGTTACAGAAGGCCTACTATTCGGTGTCTGAATATTTGACAGAAAATTTGGCAAATTAAATATTGATGGTATTGTTTAAATTTTTTATTATTTTTTATTTTATGAATGTTATTATTTTTATATTAATTATTTACCTCTACATGTTGATTGTTAATTGTGATTTTATTTTGTATTCCCATTTGACATTGATAATTATTGTATTTAAAACGTGACAATGTATGATTAATACGAAAATAAATGAATATGAATGAATATGAATATGACGTAGGATTCGGCAGATTGCCCCGGAACTGCCGAAACACGACGCCCTTCGGCCAGAAGTCGGCACTCGCGATGGTGTCTTGCAGCGGGCGCGGCACGCGCACCACAAACTACCTATATACGTATATATAGCGCTGCTATGCATATACTCCATGTTCGCGGTCGGAAGTAGTATTCATGTTTGTTAACATTTCGTTTTTCATGTCAATGTAAATTAATTCATAATAAGAAAAAAAATAAAACGGTATAATTTACGGCAACATTTTTATTCATTCATACATAACATGGATTATGTTTCTATAAACAATGATCTCATGACAAGTTACTCGTTTAAACAGTCGTGAGACATAACAACTATAAATATAATTAAAAGGTTAAACTCACGTGCATTTAGTGACTACGCGCGACATGTTCCGGAGAGCCTAGGTCTCCATTATCAAGCACTGAGCTCGCGTTCACGCCTCGCGCGTAGTGACTGAATACACGTGAGTTAAGAGTTGAGTCTAATTATATTTTAACCCCCTTAAATATTCATAAAACTCTCCTAACTTAGCAAGCCGCTAAGTATTGTTTGTCCCTTTCGGTCTTATTTGAGAACATAAAATCTTGTCCATATGTCGAAGGCGGATTGTATAATCCGCCGTATTACAATACGCCTAGCCGGATTACAAAACAGCCCTGTTTTGTAATACGGCGGATTGACGACCGGCTAGTCGTCAATTGAATACGGCTAAATGAAAATCAGGCGGATTGTGTTCGACACCAAACGTTATTCAATGCGGCTAGCCATATTGTAATGAGCCATGAGCCGCCGCTTTGTCAGTTTTTGGTTCCCATTTCTGACACTCGCGGCGTTGCCTGTCATAACAACAAAAATGGCGTCGTTTGCCGGGAGTGTTGTTGTGAATTTACAAAGTCAATGGTGGAATAAACGACGAAAAAGTGTTAAATAAGTATGTGCGAAAACAAGTGAATTTAAGAAAAACTTTGATGAACAACTAAGCAACTTCTATAATTCTCAAAGCGGAACGTTACAAAAACCCTGGACCAAAGAGAGAGTTATTGAGGTTATAGATCACATAAAATCCGCCAAAGTAGCCATGAATGACGGTGTTCGGCGGAATGCTACCCAATATTACTGGTATAATAAATACGCGGTGAATTTGATTTAATCTTTAAAAAAAGTAAGACCCTACAAGTATTAACAGACGTTCGAATTTGGTCCTCTCCGCACCGACTCTCTGTCTTTTAAATAACATTTTGCCCATTCTTTTCTTTCTGTTTATTAATTGGTGTTGTAGCGACAATGGTTGCCAAAACTAACGCGATTTTAGCTTTTATGGATAAAATCGGAGGCATATCGACATGATCACTGTCTAGTAGCACGAAAAGCACTGGACCGTTTTTGAACGGTGCGATGGTGTGGCGAGTCGAGCGCACGTACGGAGCGGACCAAGTTCTCGGTGCAGAGTGGACCATATTCGAACGTCTATTACTACTGTTCGAGTAATACCCACGGAACAGTATTTCGATACTTTGATGGAAATTCACAAGGTGGGCACGGTGGGCGTGATAAAATGCAATATGCTATATTAATAAATATGATTAAAAAGGTTATTGTAGTAAGATTTTTCTTATTAAAAATGTAAATGTAACATTTTTAATAAGAAAAATCTTACTACAATAACCTTTTTTAATCATATTTATTAATATAGCATGTTTTTTGATGGATGTATCTTGTAAAATGTAATTTAAAAATAACTGATACCTACCATAAATAAGTACCTAATGTTGGTTACTTAACAATTAAGAAGATTATCGTTGTTCGATTTCTTCTTTATAAGTAAAAATGTTGCAATTTCCACATTGTTTTATTTTGTAAGTATGGTGAGATGGTCACCCTACAATCGGAATAGTTTTTCAATACGGCTAAACGTGGGCCGCCATATTGAAGAACGTATCGGAATGACAATCCGGCTAATCGTCAATCCGCCGTATTACAAAACAGGGCTGTTTTGTAATCCGGCTAGTCGTATTGTAATACGGCGGATTACACAATCCGCCTGCGACACATATATTCAGCTACAGTGGATTCATCCTTACTTGTCTTATCATGTAAACAAACAAAATGTCAAAGATGCTCAAAGACAATCACTAGTGATTAGAAATGTCGAAATAATGAAATGTCAGCGATAATTTCACTATTTACGTAAATAGAGGAATATCGATTTTGCGTCGCCTGTCAGGAAGAGAATTAATTAGTACAATATTATACCAAAAACATATTGAAATCAACTACCACAATTTTGGTAAATTACAGCCATTTATTTTTCACCTTCCTTGCTCGGAAAGGGCTTTTTTATTCTTTAAAAACAGATAGCAAAGTTGCGTTTTATCCACAAGAGTGCAAAGTTTGAACTTGCCTTGATTTTTTAATATAAAAGTGTATTTTACATAGATCTGTTGTTTTTATTATGTTGTGTTTCCTCACTTAAGGAAGGTGAAAAGTTTTGTGTTACACACGGCTGCAAAGTTATTTTAGCTCGTGTGTATTGCAACACTCTATATGCTCAGGATTCTATTCTTGAACCACTCGCTTCGCTCAGGATTCTATTTTCGAACCACTCGCTTCGCTCGTGGTTCAACCATAGATTCCATTCGCTAGCTCATGGTTCGAACCTAGAATCCGTTCGCTACATCGTGTTGCAATTCCACACTCGGTTAAAATACAACTTTACACCCTTGTATAACAAATAACTATTTATTGCATTTTTTCCAAGTTGTACTTTAAGTATTAATATCGATATATTGACATGCCAACATAACGGTACATAGACAATCTAGACATCGCAATGTCAGATGTCATGAGGGTTATCCGACCGTAACAGCGTTTATTGACGAAAATCTTTACAGAAATGATATTTTTCAGTGTTTTTTTGAGTGATTATAATACTTTTCATCACACTTGCTGTCTAAGCGCGCCATTGCTTGCGCGCGTAGCGGGAGTAATAGAAAAGTGGAATTCCCTAGGGAGTAATAGAAATGTCAGTACGTCATTTAATAATATTATGTCTTAAAACTTATTTTTTGGTTGGCAAGTGTGATGAAAAACATTGTATGCATCACGGTCGGTAAGCGGAATACTAACTCGAGTCATAAAAGCCCTCCGCCTAATGGCGTCGGGCTTCTAACACTCTCGTTAGTAATTCCGTACTTACCTCCCGTGATGCACAATGTACTATTGCGAGTTTTTTGAAGTATGCGACAATATTTGACGTAATGATTATTGTATTATTGCAGAGAAAAGTGTGATAATGTTTTCAAAAAGTGTTTGTTTACATGATAAGACAAGTAAGGATGAATCCACTGTAGTGTTTAGGTAGGTTAATGGGTTAGGTATAATATTTAACTGCAAATTAAGATTTCGTTTTATGAAACACTTTGTTAACTACTGTTTATTAACACTTCAACCAGTTTATATGTACTTAGTAATAATGATTACTACAAGTTTAAATTTGGTTATAAAAAAACACTTCGTTACCTAAATACTAGTTATTTAATACCTTGAATGAAGTTGACACTTGAAAGAAGGATACACACCACAGGACCATGTTTGATAAATAAACGAATTTTGAATAGAATTTTATAGACATATCGAGAAGACCGAAAGGGACAAATAATAGTTAGCGGCTTGCTAAGTTAGGAGTCGTTTATGAATAAGGGGGTAAGTTACACGTTCCTCGATACAACATCATCTGATATAACAGCTATACATGGACGGTCGTGCGAACCTACCGGCGACAGACAATTGGAAACAGCAACCGTCGAGTTCAGTATCGCGGGCCTCCTCCCCGACCACTCGCGGACACTACACTAACGTTGTTCAGCGGAATGTTTCCCTTTAACGTGTCTTTGTAAAACTTTTTAATATTTACTAGCATAGTTACAGTGGTTACAAATAAATATCTCCTACCCGGTATGAATATTCTGGTGCCTTCGTAACTCTGCCTTTGTATTGCACCTGTACTCACAAAGATTACATTTGTGAGGCTTAACGCCAGTGTGTGTCATCTCATGTCTTTGTAGAATTATTTTCTGAGTGAACTTCAAGTCTCATGTGCTGCATTTAAACGGCTTCTCTCCAGTATGAATCCGTTGGTGAACTTTTAAGTGACTACGCTGAATGCACCTGTACTCACAGAAATTACATTTATAAGGCTTAACGCCAGTGTGTGCCATCTCATGTTTTCGGAAGTATTGTTGCGAAGTGAATTTTTTGTTACATGTGCTGCATTTAAACGGCTTCTCTCTAGTATGAGTCCTCTGGTGTTTTCGTAAATCTCCCGTTGTAATGCACCTGTACTCACAGAGATTACATTTGTGAGGCTTAACGCCAGCGTGTGCCATCTCATGTGTTCGTAAGATTTGTTGCGAAGTGAATTTTTTGTTACATGTGCTGCATTTAAACGGCTTCTCTCCAGTATGAGTCCTCTGGTGGTTTCGTAAATCTCCCGTTGTAATGCACCTGTACTCACAGAGATTACATTTGTGAGGCTTAACGCCAGCGTGTGTCTTCTCATGTCTTCGTAAGTTTTGTTGCTGATTGAATTTTTTGTTACATGTGCTGCATTTAAACGGCTTCTCTCCAGTATGAATCCTCTGGTGGTTTCCTAATGTACCACGATTATTGCACCTGTACTCACAGAGATTACATTTGAAAGGCTTAATGCCAGTGTGTGTCATCTCATGTTTTTCTAGAGTTGATTTCACACGGAATTTTTTGTTGCATAGGCTACATTGAAATGGCTTCAGTCCCGTATGGACCATTTCATGCGTTACGAGCTTTGATTTCCGGCGGCTTTTGTATTCACAGTGGCTACACTGAAAAGGCTCCTTGCCAGTATGTGTCATTTTGTGAAGCAGAAAGCTTCTTTGGTTGTTACACTTGAAATCACAAGTGCTGCATTTGTATGTCTTAATAATGCCGTATTTGTATGTCTGTCTCCCGGCGCATATCTCTTGTTGTTTGTGTGAATTACCTGTATTGTGACATGTATTTACATTGTGATTATTTATATGAGCCCGCAAATTGTTTTTATGACCTGTCGTGTACTCGCACACATCACACATGAAATACGACACACCATGATCTCTCTTCTCGTGCTCTAGTAAAAGCAATTTCTTATGAAATTTAGAACTACAAAAAGCACACGATAACTCTTGGTGTCTAAACAAACGGTGAGTCTGTTGTATGTGATTCCTTAAAATAAACTTGTCAGTGTAACGTTCGCCGCAGTGTTCACACGTGTAGGGTTTCTCCCCACCGCGCATGCTCGTGTGTCCCTCATCGCCGCGGAGGCGCTCGAGCCTCACGGAGCAAGTCATCGCGAGCTGTCGCCGGGCGCGAGGACAGACTGCAACAACAATACAAGTCAACCGTGAGACCACGCTACCGATAGAGGGACAGAAAATGAGCGCCGGTTACGGCATCTGTAGTTGAGTTGCTGAACTTCACGTGTTAAGACTGGAATGCTGTGTAACATTAATTAAATGTTTTATCTTTAATTGCAGTGTGGCCATTCTTCTACAGATAGTGTTGGAATGGAATGCAGGAGTGATATTATGAAGGTACATGTTTTTTTTTTAATTTAACAGAACAAGCACGCGTTTTTTTTTAATTTTGTCAAATATAGTTTTTTGACGTGAGGAACTCCGAGTCTACTGCATTATATGTCAATCGAAATAAAGCATATCCGACGCAGTCTGCTGAACAAGCTTCTGATAAAACAAATAAGACAACTAGAGGTCCAAGGTGCTTTGCGTGCAACAAAATTGGTCACGTCAAGAAATATTGTCGTTTTAAGAAAGAGAAGGCACAGGAGTCTAATGAGAGCACCGGTTATGTTGCTGTCTTCTCTGCGACTGCCACAAACAATGATCATGGCTGGTATGTGGATTCTGCTGCGTCTATGCATTTAACAATGCACCGAGACTGGCTTTATGATGAGACTCCACCTCCGGTCAGTACTATCAGGGTTGCTGATGATAAGAAACTGATTGTGAAGGCGTGTGGTGACGTAGACCTGAATGTGATGAATAAGGGTGGTGGGGTGAATAAAATAAAGATAAAGAACGTGTTATATGTTCCAGAGCTTGCCACCAACCTGCTCTCAGTAAGCCAGATCATTAAAAATGGATGCCAGGTGAATTTTGACACAGAAGGCTGCAAGATTGTCAATAGAAACAATGAAACAGTGGCAGCGGCTAAGACAATAAATAATATGTACAGATTGAATACGTACAGGGAGCCGGGCATTCCGGCTTTTATCTGCGTCAAAAGAAAATGATAGTTAAGTATTTACGGGAATTGGCACCAAAGGATGGCACATCATAATTTTGAAGATTTAAAGAAAATACAAAAAGTTACCACTGGGGTGCAACTAATAAATAAAGAGAAAGTTATTTATGCTACGTGTTAAGAAGGAAAACAGTCCAGAAATCCTTTTCCTTTACCTTCTCAAGGTTCCCGAGCTCAAGCCACGCTAGAATTGATACACTCGGATGTCTGTGGAGCCTTAGAGGTACCATCTCTTGGAGGAGGTCGCTACTTTGTCACTTTCGTTGACGATTTCTCCAGGAAAGTATAATGTTTATATAATGAGTAAGACATGTGACATGTTCGATCAATTCAAGGAATTTAGAGTCTTCGGTTGTGAAGTAATGGTCCATACTCCGAAAGAAAAAGCCAAGAAATGGGATGCAAAGGCAAGTTAAATAATTTTTATTAGTTAAAGTACAGAGACCAAAGGATACAGATGTTTTGATCCAAAGACAAATAGAGTTGTGATCAGTAGAGATGTGATATTTCTTGAAAACACGGTCTAAAGAGATTATGTCATGATACCATTATCAAAGTCAGTTCAAGACACCATTTCGAATGAAGCTAGTTGTAGTTCATCTAATAATGAGTTCAGCAGATCAGAGTGTGTCAACTTTGAAAAATGACATAAGTGATGGCTCTTATTATTCAGAAGAAGGATCCGTCTATGAGCCAGATATACCATTAGATGAAACTGGACAGATGCGAACCATTATGACGAGATCTAAACAAAAGATAGCTGATATGGAGAATGATAATAAAATATGTATATGTGTGAATGAAGTTTCAGATCAGCAGGATGTCCCGCAGACGTACAGTGCCCAGAGAATGTGGATGCAGAAAAATGGAAACAGTTGATTCGAGAAGAGTTGAGAGCGCATGAGGAGAATAAGACTTGGCATTTAATCGAAAAACCTGAAGGTGTGCGGTTAATTGGCTGCAAGTGGGTTTTCAGAATAAAAGATGAAATATCTGGACCCCGATATAAGTCGAGATTATTTGCCAAAGGATGTGGTCAAAAACAAGGCGTTGACTACAATGAAGTGTATGCTCCCACGGTCAGGTATGACTCAGTTCGGATTTTACTTTCAGAGGCTGCTCAACATAACTTAGAAATTGTTCAGCTTGACGTGAAAACTGCATTCTTGTATGGAGACGTGAAGGAAGACATTTACATGACACCACCCGAAGGTTTGGACGCTCCAGGGAATTTGGTATGTAAACTTGATCGTTCACTCTATGGTTTGAAACAATAAGCACCCAGGTGCTGGAATCAAAAATTTGATAGTTTACTAAAGAAGTTTGGTTTCACAAACAGTCATGCAGATAAGGTGTGTCTATATCGGGAATGTGAATGATAATAAAGTATACCTGCTACTGTATGTCGATGATGGGCTCCTTATGTCAAAGTCGATAGATTTCACTGAAGAAAGTAATTAATGAGTTGAAAGAGGACTTTGAAATAAAACTGTGTGATCCTAAGAATTATGTGGGGTTACAAATTGAAAGGTCTGATGGGCGTATTTTCATACATCAGGCAAATTATATTTAGCGATTGTTGTGTAAATTTAATATGCAATTTGAATTATGTGTGCACTAAAAAACAGTACGCTGATGTCTTTACTAAAGCACTCCCTAGAGACAAGATTCAGTATTTTAGAGATAAAATTGGTGTTCAGAAACTAATATAGTCTAAAATACTATGTGTTAGTAAAGTATGTAGAAATTCGTTTGATTTATTGTTGATAATTGATAATTAACTCTATTTAGGTGAGAGTTGTTTTTGTTTCTACATACAAGGTGTAGGTACTTGTAACTGATTTAAATAACGTGTTAGTTATCTATACATGGTGTATGTGTCACTAATATTTTTATTCATTTGAGAATTTACTATACACCGTGTTCTTGTTGTGTTTAAAGCTTAATGTTACTATACACCGTGTCCTTGTTTGTTGTTTGTAAAGTTCAAATTTGGTGAGAGTGTTGAAATAAGAAATCGAACTTTACGATTAAGTAACAACACTAATAAGCTTGCGTATCACTAGGCTCGGCTACTATAGCAACGGTGTAAACTGTTATGTCGTTATGAAAAATTCTCTCAAATATACAAATGCGTTTTCGAAACTTTCATCCTTTTATTTAATTTAGTTTATCAGTATCCTCGCCCGTAGGCCTTCCTTGTGTGAGTGACTGTAATGTAGGGCAGCATTCGCGTGGTGTTTGTTGCAGTGGAAGCGCGGGCAGGCGAGTCAGAGGTGTCGGGGACGAGTGGCGAGGACTGCGTGTCGCGTGAGTACAGCTAGGACCATCGCCGCCAGACTCTACGGCAATTATTGTTGCAGTGGAGGCGCGGGCAGGCGAGTCGGAGGTGTCGGGGACGAGTGGCGAGGACTGCGTGTCGCGTGAGTACAGCTAGGACCATCGCCGCCAGACTCTACGGCAATTATTGTTGCAGTGGAGGCGCGGGCAGGCGAGTCGGAGGTGTCGGGGACGAGTGGCGAGGACTGCGTGTCGCGTGAGTACAGCTAGGACCATCGCCGCCAGACTCTACGGCAATTATTGTTGCAGTGGAGGCGCGGGCAGGCGAGTCGGAGGTGTCGGGGACGAGTGGCGAGGACTGCGTGTCGCGTGAGTACAGCTAGGACCATCGCCGCCAGACTCTACGGCAATTATTGTTGCAGTGGAGGCGCGGGCAGGCGAGTCGGAGGTGTCGGGGACGAGTGGCGAGGACTGCGTGTCGCGTGAGTACAGCTAGGACCATCGCCGCCAGACTCTACGGCAATTATTGTTGCAGTGGAGGCGCGGGCAGGCGAGTCGGAGGTGTCGGGGACGAGTGGCGAGGACTGCGTGTCGCGTGAGTACAGCTAGGACCATCGCCGCCAGACTCTACGGCTATTATTGATCACGCATTGTAATTGGGGCCACGAGTAACTGTGTTGGCGATAGAAGGCACGATTTTTTAAATATTCCAGTTTATTATTTATTTATTGTACCTATACTACCTATATAGAAAAAAAATATTTTTCGTGACCTTTGTAATCACTTCACCTTTTTAAAATCGTACAAACCTTCCATTCCAACACTATCTGTAGAAGGACAAAGTGGAATGTGGAATTAACGATGATACATTTAATTTAAATGTTTACACAGCATTACGCTTTCAACATGTGAAGTTCAGCAACTCAACTACAGATGCCGTAACCGGCGCTAATTTTCTGTCCCTCACACACTTGCGTGGTCTCACGTTTGACTTGTATTGTTGTTGCAGTCTGTCCTCGCGCCCGGCGACAGCTCGCGATGACTTGCTCCGTGAGGCTCGAGCGCCTCCGCGGCGATGAGGGACACACGAGCATGCGCGGTGGGGAGAAACCTTACACGTGTGAACACTGCGGCGAACGTTACACTAACAAGACTATTTTAAGGAATCACATACAACATTCTCATAATTCGTCCAGAACCCAAGAGTTATCATGTGCTTTTTGTAGTTCTAAATTTCATACAAAATTGCATTTACTAGAGCACGAGAAGAAAGAACATGGTGTGTCGTATTTCATGTGTGATATGTGCGAGTACACGACAGGTGATAAGAATAGTTTGCTGGCTCATTTGAGCATTCACAACGTAAATACACAACCAAGAATTCACCAGAGGATTCATACTGGAGAGAAGCCGTTTAAATGCAGCACATGTAACAAAAAATTCAATCGGCGAGAACACTTACGAAGACATGAGATGGCACACACTGGCGTTAAGCCTTATAAATGTAATTTCTGTGAGTACAGGTGCATTCAGCGTAGTAAATTACGAAGGCACCAGAGGATTCATACTGGAGAGAAGCCGTTTAAATGCAGCACATGTAACAAAAAATTCAGTCAGCGACAACACTTACGAAGAAATGAGATGACACACGCTGGCGTTAAGCCTCACAAATGTAATCTTTGTGAGCACAGGTGCAATGATCGTAGTAATTTACGAATTCACCAGAAGATTCATACTGGAGAGAAGCCGTTTAAATGCAGCACTTGCGACTTGAAGTTCAGTCGGAAATCATATCTACAAAGTCATGAGATGACACACACTGGCGTTAAGCCTTACAAATGTAATCTTTGCGAGTACATGTGCAATGATCGTAGTCATTTACGAATTCACCAGAGGATTCATACTGGAGAGAAGCCGTTTAAATGCAGCACATGTAACAAAAAATTCAGTTGGCGACAAAACTTACGAAGACATGAGATGACACACGCTGGCGTTAAGCCTCACAAATGTAATCTTTGTGAGCACAGGTGCAATGATCGTAGTAATTTACGAATTCACCAGAAGATTCATACCGGGTAGGTGATATTTATTTGTAGTTTGTATACTGTAACTATACTAGTAAATATTAAAAAGTTTTACAAAGACACTTAAAAGGGAAACATTCCGGTGAACAACGTTAATCTAGTAACTGGAGTTCGAGGCCAAAGAATCTACGAAAATATTGCCACAACAATGAAATGTTCTTACAATAGTAAATCCTTATTTTCTAAAAACAGACGTTGAGATATGTTATTTATTGGTAATTTTAATTCTTTAATTTATAGAAACAATATTATTTACTTATTTTCACGTAAATATCGTAATGTACGCATGCTTTGCACTCTCCACACCATTCTTTATGATTCAAACTCCCCTGCCTATTTAAAATCTTTCTTTCACTTTTATGGTGCATCCATCGTTCGTCATTTTCGCTCTACTGGCAATCTTTCTCTGTCTATCCCTCTCCATCGAACTGGCTTTGTCTCTGATTCGTTTTCCGTCCGGGTGGCTCGTCTGTGGAACGGTCTTCCCCCTAGCATCAGGAAATTATCCAACAAGTACGCTTTTAAAAAATCCGTGCGTAATTTCTTTGCTGGTTGCTCTAAGAATAACTAATTGGTATCTCCTTCATGAGCAAGTTATATTATTATATTATATGTATATATGTATGATATTTATATAAATATATTATAGTATGTTATAATGTATGTATATATATGTACGATTTTGTAATTGCTTTTTAATTAATTTATTATACACAGATTTGGTTTATATTTATATAGTTGCGCCGCCTACAATTTTCTCTGCTTTGCCCCAAGGTTGACTGGTAGAGAATGCCTCATGGCATTAAGTCCGCCTGTTGTACTTTAAGTTTTACTTTTGTGCAATAAAGTTTAAATAAATAAATAAATATGAGATATTTTAATAAAAACGTAATTATCCGCAATTATTAGTAACAAAGTTGGTATTGCGCTGGTATCACCTCAGGTGTTAATAACATTTGGTACCACAATTTAACTACACATAAATTAAAAGGTAGGTATGGTTAAATTACTAAGCAGTATAAGTACTATACTATTATTAAGCAGTTTTAACCCGTAATAAGGCAGGGGTGCCTTATTACGGATTAAAATTATGGGAAAGAAATTTGGAAATGTAAAATGAAAGCATTTTTTGTATTTTATTTTTTATTTGTCTTCTTCATCACTTATCCTCCTGAGTCCTGGGTAAAAATCGAGTACACTCCCATAAAAGCCGAGAGGCTTTTATGACGCCCAAATAATTTGTAAAAGAAATGCTTAAAATATACCTCTTAGAGTATATAACCAACTTTGTTCCAACAAAAATGTGACAAACTCATTTTAAACCTTAAAATAAGCGACAGTAAGTTCAGGACTCAACACTGATGGTGTTATAAAGGACTCTCGGCTTTTATGGGAGTGTACTCGATTTTTACCCAGGACTCAGGAGGATAAGTGATGAAGAAGACAAATAAAAAATAAAATACAAAAAATGCTTTCATTTTACATTTCCAAATTTCTTTCCCATAATTTTAACCCGTAATAAGGCACCCCTGCCTTATTACGGGTTAAATTAAAACTGCTTAGTAATAGTATAGTATAGTACTAATACTGCTTAGTAATATAACCATACCTACTGTCTTAACAAATATGGCACGAAGGCGTATGTGTTCACTGGTAATTCAACTTCTTTTTAAAATAGGCTTTGAAACGTTGGCTCTTATCATTTTAAGTTCTTTACAAGAAAATTGTGTCATATCAATGTTAGTTAAGAGAAAAGAAAAGTTTTTAGGTAATTACGTGTTTTGAAGAAAATCATAGTTGTGACAGCCATATTAAACAAAAAGGGGTACAAACATTACACAGGTGTATAATGTTTATATTAGGAATTATTTTAAATAAATAACAAAAAGGTTGTGGAAACCTGAAAACTTTATTTGACAATGACATAAGAGACTTTGACGGATTTGACAATAACGCATCTGTCGTAGTTTCGTTGGCCTCGAACTCCAATTACTAGATTAGTGTAGTGTCCGCGAGTGGTCGGGGAGGAGGCCCGCGATACTGAACTCGACGGTTGCTGTTTCCAATTGTCTGTCGCCGGTAGGTTCAGACGACCGTCCATGTATAGCTGTTATATCAGATGATGTTGTATCGAGGAACGTGTAACTTACCCCCTTATTCATAAACGTCACCTAACTTAGCAAGCCGCTAACTATTGTTTGTCCCTTTCGGTCTTCTCGATGTGTCTATAAAATTCTATTCAAAATTCGTTTTTTTATCAAACATGGTCCTATGGTGTCGAATGTCCTCTAGTCTACAAATATAAATCTTAACTTACTTATAGTAATCATTATTACTAAGTACATATAAACTGGTTATAGTGTTAATAACAGTAGTTAACGAAGTGTTTCATAAAATGAAATCTTAGATTGCAGTTAAACATTATACCTAAGTACCTAAACACTAGCTGAATATATGGACAAGATTTTTATTCTCAAATAAGACCGAAAGGGACCAACTCCTAAATTAGCGGCTTGCTCAGTTAGGAGTCTTTATGGATAAGGGGGTTTAAATACAGTGTGTAAATCTAATACGGGCGATCAATTAAACCAGGCATGGGATTCATTAGTGTGATCATGGATTACAAGGTTTTTTCAAAATTACTCTTAATTATGACCCCACAGAATTTTTTTAAGATTATCGGAGCAGCAATGTAGGTACGAACATTTGTTATTGTTGCTATGGCAGTTATGTCATCTGCTTTTGAAATTAGCTGTCAACGAGTGTTTAACTCGCGTATGTTATTTTTATTTTATTTTATTTATTAGGAGAACAAACAGAGTACACACTATTTTCTTATACTAAATGATTATCAGATAAACATGCATTTTCCTCCTTAACCGTCCTCACTGGATACATATTATGTTGAGTTTACAAACTAAACCATAACAAACCAAAATATAACTAATACTAACATAATACTAAAAGGTATTTGTTACAAGTTTCTCTATAGAACTAATCTTAAACTATTTCTTTTTATCATTTAAATTGATAGCGTGGCTTGAGATTGCAGAACTAGACTATTAGGTATACATCTATGGATATGATAAAGGCCTTAATTAATTTTAAATCTTAAATCTTACTAATATGTCAAAGTCAAAGTCAAAGTCAAACTATTCTTTATTCAAGTAAGCTTATTAATAAGCATTTTCGAATCGTCTGACATTATCAAAAGAGACAAAAAAAAATCTACTACTGGTTCAAACCCTACACCGTTCCTGAGAAGAACCAGTAAGAAACTCAGGTGGACTTACTTTTTTCAAAACAGTATAATAATACATCTTATTAAAATAACATGCATTAAAGAATTTATTACATAAAAAAAATATAATAGACATTTTTATAAAAAAGAGAAATAAATAAAGAATTATAATATTAAACAAAAATAATTATTATTGTACATGTTCACAATATTATTAAGCGTCTATATCTATACAGAACTATATCTATACAGAATAAAGAAAAATTAAGATTTAGAGATGTAAAAGGTCTCTAATCGTCATGATTTTAACAATAATAATAAAATAGAAAATTAACAATTTAGTGACAATCACAAAGCAACTATTCTTGTTATATAAAAGACAACATATGGATTTACTGGAACACAATCATCGCTTCCAGAGTCCTCTGAGATTACTCTGAGTATTTGTTTTTTAAATTCGGTTCTCGAAATGTTAAAGATGTCGACCGAGACGAGAGACTAAGGCCTTGGTCGTTTTCACCCGCCGGCCGCAGCCGACGACGTCCAGTCGGCCGCAGCGTGTGAATAGTGTATTCGGGAATGTTCGGGAGTGGTCGTTTTCGCCCGCCGCGTGCGGCGTCCCCGCGCCGCCCGCTACTGCCGCCCGCTGGCCGCCGCGTCTCTAGTCATTTTGGAGCATTGCGGCGTGTGGACGCTCGGACAATATGGATAAATTTACAAAGGAAAGTGACGAGTTTTTGATTGAATTAGTTAAAGTGCACAGTATATTGCCCGATTCGCAGGATAAAAACTTTTTTCCGCAGCAGAAATAGGGTTGGGATGGACGTTAGTTGGTGGATTCGTCAAATCTTGTTCAATCAACCTTAGTACTGTCGAAAATTCCGCCCGTGATAGTCGAAAATATTCCACAAATTTTAGTTCATTTTTAAATGCCTAGTGATCAAAATATTGTAGGCGCCCTCCGTTTTTCTACATTTAAATAATTATATTGTTCTTCTTTTTCTTCTGCTTTCTTAATACTATTAGATAGTCCTCCTCCTCTTCTGCCTTAAGCAGTAGATATGTTATAGTTTTTTCCATCACACACGTCTGTTCACAAACAAAACCCTCGGAAACTGCCGCGATTGGCCGCCGCGGCTACGATCTCAAAACGACCATAATACCCAGTTCACACGCTGGCCGCGGCGGCCGGCGTCTGTCGTCGGCCGCACGCGGCGGGCGGCGGCTGGTCAAAACGACCGAGGCCTTATTGTACGCCTCGCATATGCGACGCAGCGGAGCTCGCACTCCGGCGTTGGTTGCGCACGTAGGCAGGGCGAACAGGGCCGCGGATGTTGCTCTACATTGCGCGCCGAATTATTTTGTATGGAAAATTTTGTTGCCCTTATTTTAAGTGAAAGTTATTTGAATGTACTTATTATGTCGTAAACTAACACCCGTTAAGAGCTTCGCCCGTATTAGACTTACACCCTGTATAATTAAACTCTTAACTCACGTGTATTCAGTCACTACGCGCGAGGCGTAAACGCGAGCTCAGTGCTTGATAATGGAGACCTAGGCTCTCCGGAACATGTCGCGCGTAGTCACTAAATGCACGTGAGTTTAACCGTTTAATTATATTTATAGTTATTATGTCTCACAAAAGTTTAAACGTGTAACTTGTCGTGAGATCATTGTGTATAGCAACATAATACCTACATGTATGTATATTTAATTGAATGAATAAAAATGTTGCCATAAATTACTGTTTTTTTTCTTATTATGAATTAATTTACATTGACATGAAAAACGAAATGTTAACAGACAAGAATACTAAAGTTCCGACCGCGAACATCGAGTATATGCATAGCATCGCTATATATATGTATATAGGTCGTTTGTGGTGCGCGTGCCGCGCCCGCTGCACGCGAAATATTTTCAGTCTTCCAATTTGTTTTTATATTTTTACAATATTTTCTGTTCATCGTAAAAGTTATAATCTGTTTACAATCTCTCTCTCACGTGATTGAATTGAATCTCTAAACTTTTAAGAACCGCCACTAGTGGCGCTAGCCGTCACTAAACATGAAATCAAGCAAACTGCTCCAATATTAAATTAAGTTACAAATTAAGTAATTTAATTAACAAACCAAATTATTAAATGTTTTATAAAATAAACAACAGCTTCTTATAATTATTTCTATCGTATTATTTTAAACATAAAATAAAAGTAGGTTGCAATTGCAACCTATTCAAGATTCCGCCCGCGAGTAACATGAACATTCGTAATATTTGTATAAATACAATTTAAACAAAATGTGACTTTTGTATTAGTAAATGGTGAGAAAACCAACGGAAAATTATAATGATAATTAATTAAATCAATCTTGTTGGCGACGTGCTGTAACAATATCCCGACGTCCGCGGACTCATCCGCAGGCGTGTAGTGGGGGCATCAGGCTCGAAATAGCACTGTAGTCGCGAGTCCGGGTCTGAACCCAAACTGATTATCATGTAGCAAGAGTAGGTACTTTTTTTTTATACCACGTCGGTGGCAAACAAGCATACGGCCCGCCTGATGGAAAGCAGTCACCGTAGCCTATGGGCGCCTGCAACCCCAGGGGTGTCACATGGGCGTTGCCGACCCAATAAGAACTTGTACACTCCTCTTTTGAAGAACCTCATACTGTAGTCCAACGGGAAAACCTCGGCAGGGAGCTCATTCCACAGACAAACCGTCCGCGGGAGGAAGTTCCTCTGAAACCGCACGGTGCGCGACCATTTAGGTTGCAAGGTGTGAGGATGAGCGCCCAGTCGGTGGCGAGCGGTGCGATGATGAAAAGTGGACGTTGGCATCATGTCGAACGGTTCTTTAGGGCACAACCCATTGTACAGGTACTTTGCTTAATTGAGCGTTAAGTACGCTGTTTATTTTTAATTATTGTGCAACGCATAGAGAATTAAATGCTTATATTGTAACACTACTGTTATATGTTGACCAGCATAGCGCAGCGCAGGCCTGCTGCCGCGAACATCGAAGTTCGTAAATTTCGGGCATTTGTCTCTGTCACTCCAACGAAGTTGTCGTTAGAGAGACAGAGACAAATCTTCGAAATTAGCGGATTTCCGTGTCCGCGGTATGGCCGCGATGATCGACACAGGCCGTCGTGGCCTGGTTATTTGCCTCCCGATATTGACTTAATGGCGTTCGCCGCTTCGCAAACCGGTATTGTATCACCTTTTTATCATTGCTCGTTTCTTCCTAAGATAGATACACAAAACCATTTTTGAAACGCCGTTTTTCACTTGTTTCAACACTAGTTTACTACGTCTTGGTTCAAAACGTTCGTGTTTGGAGTAAACAGCTATTTACCAGTATTCTTCAGACTGGGTACTGGCGAGAGAGACACCGCCATTTACTCTGCAATCGTCTGCTTAAATGTTACCATAAATAAATCTTTAAATGAAGACATAATTTTGATTTTATCTGGCCTTGTTCTATTGCGAGTCTCATGTAATCTGCGCTTATACAGTACGTAGTGCTGCTACACATTGCGGCCTCCCGTTAGCACTGATTTACTTATGAAGGTATGTATCTCTCTTACCGTACCCACTGCTGGCGTTCATTATTCAGAAGAAAAGAGAGTACATAAATATTATTTCACAAAAGTACTCGAAAAGGTCCTAAATTAAGAACGACTCGAACTCGAATTGAGTGTCAAATTGACAAAGCACTGGGTGAGTTATGCTTTCCTGGTACATACTCCGATTAAGTATATCATTTTCATTACAATAATTGTTACTACCTGCTGTGACGTAATGTTGCACGTAGTCATATTAATGTCATATTAGGCCATAAAAACGTAATACCTACGGTGTGTACTGCCGCACTTACCGCACAGGTGGGATGAAAACGTGTTTTCTGCCCTCCGGCCGGCAAACAGCACATTGCCGGCCGCTGCGCTAAACTAAGTTGCCGCCTGCCGGCTCCGTTGAGCACATAAATAGTATACACACCTCAGCCGTTAAATGGGAAAGCCCTCGGATCACATGTTTGTCGGCCTCGGCGCACAATTACACGTCTTCTGAGACATTTCCCACTTAAACGGCCTTGGATGTAATGTACTATTATGTTTAATAGTGACAGTGCTTTAATCCTACTAACTCACATTCTACCTAATTCCCATTACATCACAGAGCGAATAAAGGAAAAACAATGTTAAATTACATTTCGATGATGTTTCTGACTGGTTAGTCGTATTGTATGAATTTTAACCAAAAAATATGATGTATTTTATACAATAAAAATCTGTTCACGTTTTTATGATTTGTTTAATTTTTCCCGCAATTTAATTGTAGTTGTTATATTTAAACCACAATCTCCTTCAACTTTTAGTGGTCCTTTATTATACATATACAGTTATATTGTATATCACAGTTTCACTTTTCAATCACACCCACGTCATATATTTTATACTTAAACAAAATGGCTTTCTTCTATCAAAATCAGAGTTACAGAGACAAACCGACGTGTAGACTACGTTCTATGATCTACTATATTCGCTTGAGTGTGCAAACTGGGTGGAGGCCCGATCTCGTCCATGTCAAACAAATGCAAACACATGCGCGCGGCCCGAGTGCACGCCGTTCAAACCCCTTGCCGCTGCCCGCCCCGCCAGGCGCGCCGCTCCACGCTCGGCGCTCGGGCCTTACACTTGTACTCATGCGCTCATGTCAGCCTCCGTAGCCTAGTTGGTAGTGTAGTGGCCCTGCTCACAAAGCTAGAGGTTCCGGGTTCGAACACTGCGAAGACATTTATTTGTATCGTTCATCGCAAATATTAGTGCCTTGGTAAGTGGTTTTCTAAGTAAAAAGTACATACTCGTATATTTAGTATCAACATATACCTTAAATTGATCTTACTGTGGGACTACATCGGCTGTGTAAAATTGTCTCATGATAAGTACTCATTCAATTTCAATTTATTTATTTACTAATTTAATCATATTTTTTAGTACAGATGGTGCCTTTTTTAGGCTCTAGTGCGAAAATTGGCTCATTTTACGTCAGGTCCAAAACTACGGAGGGCCATCTGTACTAAAAAACGTCGTACGAGACACGTGCAAAAAGGAAATCCGAAACGAGTGGCGATGTTATAAAACACGACCGAAGGGAGCGTTTTAAATCGACACGAGTTTAGTTACGTTTTTCGCACTTGTGTCGTAATGTACTATTCTTCGGTTACCGCGAGGACGAGTCGCCCGCAGACCACGAACCCTGTAAAGTGTTCGAAACGTCGGAAGTTAAAGTTAATTAATATAAGCGAGTTTATCCGTTTTCATAGTTTTATTTCATCACTAATTTAATCTTACAGTTCTGTTACATCTCCATCTAATTACACTGACAATTACGCTAACAATACTTACGGTAAAGTAATACAATGGTAACAAATATGCATTCATTACCACTGTACTCTAAAGTAACAAAAAAAACTACTCAATAAATGTGTAAAAAACAACAAGAAAGTTAACAAATTTCAAACGAATTCAAGTCCAGGTTAAACGTCGCGACTTTGATATTATTTGATTAACCGCCCATCTGTGAATACGTCAGCATCCGGGACCTGGATCTGCAAGTCATTAATGAGAGAAATGGCTCGGGCAGTGGGTGCATTTGCAGCTCTTGCAGTTCGCGCGTCCGGCCTCGCCAGCAGGCGCCGGCCCCGCCGCGCCGCCCGTGCCGCCGCCGGCCAGGCCGAGGCTCGGCGTGGGAACCGCCGACCCAACTCGTGCCAGGACATTCCGATTGTTTACCTCCCGTGAACCAGGGAATGATAGTGGACAATAAGAAGTAGTTTTCGTCTGAGCTCTAGGGTGTTAAGTTTTACAATTTTATATGAAATTATTTAATGTTATTTTATTCCAAATGAAATTAATAATTTATTTATATCAAATGAATTATAATGTATGTGTAAATTATGTCAATGAATTTATATCTAATCATGTTAGTTATTAATTGTTAAATGATTTTAATTGATTGATTTAATGTATAACGCTTTTTACCTTTTAACCTTTTTACATAAGTCGATTTAATTTATTACAATTCATGAAATCAATTTTATCAATACAGGGTGCTCGCGAGGAACCCGCAAGATTTTAATGCTGAATTCCTGAGCGTATTTAGAGTATTCAATGTTATATATTACGGCGTAGGGCCCTTTATATCAGGTCCGGCCGAGCTATCGGGGGTGGTTTAGCTATCTAACTTCTACCTACTCAGAATACTGAATCTACGCACTTATGCGTGTAGGCATGGACTCATAATGAAAACACAAAGAGGAATTAAGATCTTCTTTTATTACTACTCTGGTTCGCAAGAGTTAAACCACAACATGAGAAGAACCAGGAAGAAACTCGAGCGGGTTGTATGTTTTAATCTTTTCAAATCATTGGTAATTACAATTTTAGATCATTGCAATAGGTACACACTTAAAACACGATTAATCATACACTAATGGAAAACGACTGGAGAGTTCTAAGTTTGAGTCCATGCTTCACCAATTTCAAAACACAAGAAATAACGTCTTTTGTCAGGATGCTAGGAAATAACGATCCGAATCTGAATCTAACGAACTATTGAATTTAGTCAAACTCCTCTTACTCTGGAGTGCACTTAATCAAATCTATTCGCGGTCTCAAGATAGACTGACTTAAGGGAATGAATGATCATAATTGGAATCTATTCCAAGTCTAGGCAAGAATCAATCTTTCGAAGTCTAACGCGGGAATCGGAATGAATTGAAGTCTAACGCGAATGCATCATGAAAACAGCGCTAGTGACCTTTTATACTGTCAGGTCATAATCTACCTGCTTCACAGGCGGGTAGATCTCAACCGGGTTTTATTATCTACCTGCATGGACCAAAGCAAAGACCACTCGAAGCAATACATTGCTTATCGTTTTCTAGATTTAGTAACTCTTAACAAATTAATTGTAAACATTGCAAACAAAACTTTTATCATTGTAAATAGCACAATTCTGGCGTCCGATGACTCGACGTGTCGTACAGGTCTGCGCCAACTGAAGCGCGACTCCGACATATAAAATTTCCTGGATTCGGCTTAGTTCCAGAGATAATTAACCTTTAAAAGTTTTGTGGAATTTGACATTAGGTCTCATAATATTTTTGTTTATTTTGATGTCTAGAATGCATAGTTAAAATCTCGCGGTTTCCTTGCGAGCACCCTGTATAAACAAGCACATATGTACAACCAAATCTAATGCATTATCTATATTGTTTTGTGTACAAACGGACAAACAGATCCCTTGTTATTAGTAGATATGTCGCGCAGGTCGCGCGCGTTCGGCAACAAGCCGGCGTCCGACCGGCGACAAGCCGGCGCCCGACCGGCGACAAGCCGGCGTCCGACCGGCGACAAGCCGGCGCCAGACCGGCGACAAGCCGGCGCCCGACCGGCGACAAGCCGGTGCCCGACCGGCCGGCCTGCGCCCGACCGGCGACAAGCCGGCGCCCGACCGGCCGGCCTGCGCCTGTGCCTGCGCAGCGCACCCCGCCTCACTCTCTGATCCGCCATTCCCAACACAAATCGAGATGGGCCATGGCTTGGTTTCAAGATTTAATAATAATGCCATGATTCCTAAGAACAGATTGCGATATCTCTCATAGTTTGTAACTTCCCCATACAAGGTCAAAGGGCCGGCAGCGGCACTGAAGTATTGACAAATAATACTTGTTTAAAAACGATGCATTTTATTAGTTTTAGATATCATGTTTCTTAATAACATTTACTATTTAAGAGCTACACAACCAAATGAAAATAACGAAACTTTTTTTTCCAAAAAGTCCAGGTTCGATTCCTGGGTCGCGTTTTATAAAGTTACAATTTACAATTTCGCTGTTTGCCTCTCTTTCTAGCCAATATGTGCGTGCGTTAGAGAGGCAAACAGCGAAATTGTAACTTTATAAAACGCGACCCTGGGCCGAGTAATAGTGCATTGTGCATCAAGGGAGGTAAGTACGAAATTACTAACGAGAGTGTTAGTAGCCCGACGCCGTGGGCGAAGGGCTTTTAATGACTCGAGTTAGTATTCCGCTTACCGACCGTGATGCATACAACGTTTTTCATCCCACTTGCGGACAAAAAATAAGTTCTAAGATAAAATATTATTCTATGAAGTAGATACTGACATTTCTATTACTCCCCAGGGCATTTCACTTTTCTATTACTCCGGCTACGCATGCAAGCAATGGCGCGCTTAGACAGCAAGTGTGATGAAAACGTATTTTTGTAAGTGTATGAAAATATTTAGTTAATAAATAATTTGATTTGTGCTTTCGCAATATGTTCAATAGATGGCAGCACCAGCTCTCTCTAGCCAGAGTTCAACTCTGTCTCTAGCTATTCTAGAAAACTGTAAAGTATTCTAATAGGAGGTGCAGGCATGTAGTGCTTGCCCTTAGAGAATGGTCAAAGGCGCCTAGCCTTGTAAGGGATTGCATATACCCGAGAAATTTGACCGGTGGTTGCTAAGACCGAGTGGGTTCGTTCCCCATCTCGGACATAGGTGATCTTGGTCGTTTTTCTTTGGTATATGACATCTAATATTTATAATTTGTATGAATAGTTTTTCTTTTTACTAAAATCGATCTCATGGTACCTAAGACAAGATTTCGCTATCTGTTATGGTTTCCAAAACCTCCATACTGACCCATTTGGATTGATCACCCTGTATAATTTGTGGCATTATTTTTAATTCGTTCATATAATTTATTTATTTAATTAATCTTTATTGCACAAAATAAAATCATAAAAAAACTTAATGCTATGAAGCATTCTCTACCAGTCAACCATCGGGCAAAACAGAGAAACTGAGCGGTGCAAGAGAAGCTAATAAACAATGAACAAAATAACAACTGATCCAATACTGAATACACTATTACATAGATAATAATATATACACTAATATATAAATATATATTTACATACATAAATAACTATTATACACATATATAAATACAAATACAGATAGAAAACACAAAGGAGACTCATTAACAATGATTAGTTCAGTCAGCAAAGTATTCACATACACTTCTTTTAAAGACGAACTTGTTGGGGCTTTCCCTGACTTTAGTAGGAAGAGCAATTCCAGAGGCGAGCTGCTTGGACAGCGAATGAGTTGGCCATGAAGCCCGTATAATTATACTAACACAAAGTTCGTTCTTGGTGCAAAGGTTGTCTATCGCCATTCAGCGCGGCAATGCTGCCAGCGTTATAGGAACTTTTGCACCGGGAATGACTCGGGGCGGGTTGTTCGATTAGTGTTTATCGTAGGTTTTTTATTTTTTTTTTATTGTATTCTGATTATTTTATAAAAAAAAAAGAAAAAACAGACCGGTAATATTGTATATAATAAATTGTCCTCAACAGTTAACACAAAGTATATTTCCCATTAGATATTTTAAGAGTATACATATACTATGATCTTATGACAAGTTACACATTCCTCGATAGAACATCGTCTGATACTCTGATATATAACAGCTATACATGAAAGTTATAATCAGGTCTATTTATTCATAAAACCAGTCACTTTACACCCCTGTTTTAGAGGTCAATCTTCAGTTCAGCGACCGTTTGAGGTCGCAATCCATTACCAAATCAATAAACTTCCAAATACTGAATCAATATTTTATGTTCAGGAATCTGACAGTTGTTGGGACCTCATGCCTACGTAGCGCAACCGTCGAGTGCAGTATCGCGGGCCTCCTTTTTTTTGTTTAGGGGGAGAAATGCTTTACGCATACCGCCCGGGTGCGGGAGGGGGCCCGAACGGTTATGTGGGACTCCCGTTTGGCTAATGAGGCCTACGGTATACCCACTAAAACCCCCCCCATATGCCACCTCGTCGATGTCGGTTACGAGAACGCTCTCGCTTACATTCGCAACCCCTTGGGCGGCAGCTGCTTGCCGGCAGCTCCTTCGCGGGTGTCCGAAGACCCTCCACGCTGGGCGCGCCAGATGGTTGCGCGCGCCTTCCTCCTCGGTCTCCATGATGCATTGTGGCGGACCAATCGCGGGCCTGTTCCCCGACCACTCAAGGACACTACACTAACGTTGTTCATCAGAATCTTTCTCTTTTAGGTATCTTTGTGAAACGTTTTTTTTTTAATATTTACTACCACAGTTACAGTGTAGTGGATACAAATAAATATCTCCTACCCGGTATGAATCTTCTGGTGCCGTCGTAAATCTCCCTTTCTAATGCACCTGTACTCACAAAGATTACATTTGTGAGGCTTATCGCCAGCGTGTGCCATCTCATGTCTTCGTAAGTGATGTCGCTGACTGAATTGTTTGTTACATGTGCTGCATTTAAACGGCTTCTCTCCAGTATGAATCCGTTGGTGATCTCGTAAGTAACTCCGCTTAATGCACCTGTACTCGCAGAAATTACATTTGTAAGGCTTAACGCCAGTGTGTGTCATCTCATGACTTTGTAGGTGTGATTTATAACTGAACTTTTTGTTGCATAGGCTACATTTAAATGGCTTCAATCCCATATGTACTATTTCATGTGTTACAAGCTGTGATTTCCAGCGGCATTTGTAATCACAGTGGCTACACTGAAAAGGCTCCTTGCCAGTATGTGTAATTTTGTGAAGCAGAAAGCTTCTTTGGCCATTACACTTGTAATCACAAGTGCTACATTTGTAAGTCTTTTTCCCGGCCCGTATCTCTTGTTGTTTGTGAGAATTACCTTTATTGGGACATATGTATTTACATTGTGATTATTTATATGAGCCCGTAAATTGTCCTTATGACCTGTCGTGTACTCGCACATATCACACATGAAATACGTCACACCATGATCTCTCTTCTCGTGCTCTAGTAAAAGCAACTTCGTATGAAATTTAGAACTACAAAAAGCACATGATAACTCTTGGGTTCTGGACGAATTATGAGAATGTTGTATGTGATTCCTTAAAATAGTCTTGTTAGTGTAACGTTCGCCGCAGTGTTCACACGTGTAAGGTTTCTCCCCACCGCGCATGCTCGTGTGTCCCTCATCGCCGCGGAGGCGCTCGAGCCTCACGGAGCAAGTCATCGCGAGCTGTCGCCGGGCGCGAGGACAGACTGCAACAACAATACAAGTCAAACGTGAGACCACACACGTGTGAGAGAGACAGAAAAGGAGCGCCGGTTACGTTAATTAAATGTTTTATCGTTAGTTGCAGTGTGGCCATTCTTCTACAGATAGTGTTTAAATGGAAGGTAGGTGCGATATTATGAAGGTGTTTTTTTTCACAGAACTATATCAAGTAGAAGGAAAAAGTGTATGTACTTCGCGTGTAAAGTGGGGGACAAATGCGCGCCTTTGCTCGGCGCGAGTCTTCAGTGCGCTGTCGACCACTCTCCGCGTGTGGCGTGCGAACGCAGGAACAAAATGCCTTCGTGCTCAATAGTTAACTGCCGAAACACCACCAACAAAGGTGGAGCTGTAAATCACGATATTTCCTTTCGTCGGCAAGTACTCTTTGTCCTAAACTATCCGTTATTATTTATAAATCAATTTATTTTGATGTTGAGCATTGATTTAATATAAACAGTTGCGGACGAGTCTGCGTCTTACGACACATTTCCATCGCAGCTTTAACGTGACGCGTCAGACATGCATGCATTGAAAACCAGAAATGAAAATAAAGACGATTCAAACCATCGAGCACGTGTCGAGGCGCGTTCAAGTTCGATCTCTCAAAGTTTTCTGTCATGTGTAAGGAACAGTGATGTAAACTACGATGATTAATGCCGATTTCTTAGTTGAAAAATTATATGCAATTAGGAAGTAGTTTGGAATATAAAGGCATTAATATTTTTTAACGACAATCTAATTATGTATATGATTTTTATAAAATTAAAGGCAATTTTGATAAAAAGACCGTTCAGATCGTTTAATTAATTTAAGCCATTTTAATTTATTTCATTTTTTTTTAGATTATTTAAAATTAAGCTAGTGTAATATTTTTATTCCATATTGTGGTAGAATGTATTGTCATATTATAGGAACAGAGTAGTGCCTACAATACTTGTGAAATTTACCCTTAACACCCGTATGTTCATGCAAAATTAATGAATTTGAATTGACATCAATTCAGAAAAAAGTTATAAATACTATTACTAAGTTGTCGCGTTCCGTTGAGTGTCCAATAAAAATATGACTCTGCACCACTTTACCTACATTGCAATTATGTTTCAGTTTTCCGAAAGACCCTTTTGTAAAAAATAAATGGATTTAAGCCACAGATCGCCAAAATTGGTTTCCTCCAAAACACAGTCGGATTTGTTCCATAAATTTCCACGAAGACACTTTTACTAGCACATCAAGTCGAGCCGATAATTCAATACAGCTTATCCGACTGTCGATATACTGATATTTTAAAATAATGAATACTCGATATAATAAAATGGTGAGCGGGCGTGTCGCGTCCTCTCCCTTCGACGTATGTTGGCTCACTGACGCTCTCTCTCGCTCGCACCTCCATTACAATCACCCGATTCGAAACGATTTATTTGCTTATATTGTGCACATCACTTAAATTAAAACCTCGCGTGACGCCACTGTACCTTCGCAATATGTTACACGCTTGATTCTCACATAAATCGACGAACATTTTCCTTCTACTTGATACAGTTCTGTGATTTTTTTTAATTAACAGAATCAGCATAAATTGAGTTTTTTTATTTTTATTTGCCATATATTGTCCTCGAAATACAAAATACTAAACTTTAATTTAAACTATTTGGAAACTATCAGCGTCTTAAACTTATATGACGTTGATTGTACTTACGCAACAGTTCGTTACTAGTCTCATCGTCGTCCACAATCTCTGGCTTGGCTAGCGGCTCTCCGCCTGAAGCAAACATACCATGCAACCATTAAGTTAAGGATTTGATTTGGTCAGAAACACAAACAAAGGATTGCTGCAAGAGAGTGTACTCACCCGGCATCAACTCAGTGCTTCCACCCGCCCTGTCTCCGTCCTCCACTTCTGCCCCGAGCATTTCATCTAGAGCAAACAAACACAATACTAATATTAAGCATGTAACACTTGTATGTCAGCGCGACTACAGCCGGTGCCCGACCACAACACTGGATAGCAACGAGTGGACACTCAATCTCATGTGACATGAATTATTCATTCAATATGTACTTTATTCAATTTATTGGGTGGTCATTACAACATCAAAATTAAAAATAGTTAAAGAGATTCTAATGAACTCTAATCCATCTGGAGTAGCTCAGAATATTACAAGCGATTTGTAAATACTCACACAACATCTCATCAGGTTGATCTTCTGGCAGATCTTCATATGGCACCTCTGACTTGACCGCATGCTCCTCCCCTAAAGTTTATAAATAATTAGCTATTTACAGCTGACAATGAGTACAGGAAATGATGTAACATGTTGCAGCTACTTGTGTCTATGGCTAGTTACATTCCCAGTATTCCTGCACTAGAGCAGGTACTCACACAGCACAGGCTCCTCACTGGCCCCGTCTCCATCCTGCAGCTCGGGCTCCACTGCGGGTTCTTCCTCTAAATGGAACAAACACAACACAGATCACTATCAGCGTTACTGTGCTCTGGTGAAATATCGGAAGGGTTCCATAGAATTATATGTGCATTTTTTAGCATGCTAATACATTTACAAATACAACTTTAATGATTAATCTGTGTGTCGTGTTCTAAATTTAAAAAATAAACCCATATTCATGATTGACATATATTCTTTGTTTTTTATGTTCAAACCTCCGTAAAATTCAAAGTACTGAAGTTATATACAAGATTTTGATTTATTTGAAATCCTGAACGTATGTCAATTCATTTGATACTAACCATTCCATAACTTCAAAGTACAAGTGTGTTTTTTGCCGTCCCAAACTTTAAGGAACGTTTTCTCAATAGTTGCTTTTTCATTTTTGCATCTTTGAGGAATTTATACAAAAAACATATTTATTTTCCAAACTACAATTTATGTACATAGATTAAATCTAACTAATCTACTTAACCTCACCTATATCTAAGATTGGCCCTTGTGGCATTGTACCGAGGATGCTGGCGGCATTTCCTATAGGACTTAGGTACATATATCTTACACCAAAAGATAGCGTATGATCTGTAGTATTTGGAATTACTCATAACTGCATATCGACAAAGTGGGACGTTTTCCGAAAAACGATCACATATTAAGCATGTAACACTTGTATGTAAGCGCGACTACAGCCGGTGCCCGAATATATACTTTATTGTGTAACAACTTCGCTGCCAGCATGTTTTTAATCCAGCAGGTGATCTTCATGGCAGTCAACCTGTTTAAGAAACATTCTAGGTAATGTGCTCCGAGCCAGCTGGAGTAGCTCAGAATATCTCCAACGATTTGTAAATACTCACGCAACATCTCATCAGGTTGATCTTCTGGCAGATCTTCATATGGCATCTCTGACTTGACCGCATGCTCCTCCCCTACAGTTTATAAATAATTGACAATGAGTACAGGAAACGATGTAACGTGTTACAGCTACTTGTGTTCATGGCTAGTTACATTCACAGTATTCCTGCACTAACGTACGCGGAATGAAATTTTCGACAGATTTTGAACAATAAAAAAAAAATTGTATCTCAATGCTAAATTAGTTTGCATACATTTGTTAATGAATTTGTGAAGTTTTGTGTATTTTGGCATCTTACTTTTGAAATTATGGCCAATCAAGTAAATCTATGTCGCAAAACTGCATGTATTTTCCACAGGACACATTTGCTATGGCCAAAATCGAGGATAATTCTGAATTTTAGAAGTAGGCAAGATTTTAAACACAGTTTTATAATAAATTCGTACTCTTTTTAATTCTAAAAAATAATATTAGAAATCCTAGTTTAATGTAAAATTTTGGCCAAATCCACTTTTCTGAGACAGCTTTATTTTACTTTATTCAAGCTGTCTCAGAAAAGTGGATTTGGCCAAAATTTTACATTAAACTAGGATTTCTAATATTATTTTTTAGAATTAAAAAGAGTACGAATTTATTATAAAACTGTGTTTAAAATCTTGCCTACTTCTAAAATTCAGAATTATCCTCGATTTTGGCCATAGCAAATGTGTCCTGTGGAAAATACATGCAGTTTTGCGACATAGATTTACTTGATTGGCCATAATTTCAAAAGTAAGATGCCAAAATACACAAAACTTCACAAATTCATTAACAAATGTATGCAAACTAATTTAGCATTGAGATACAATTTTTTTTTTATTGTTCAAAATCTGTCGAAAATTTCATTCCGCGTACGTTAGTGCAGGAATACTGTGAATGTAACTAGCCATGAACACAAGTAGCTGTAACACGTTACATCATTTCCTGTACTCATTGTCAATTATTTATAAACTGTAGGGGAGGAGCATGCGGTCAAGTCAGAGATGCCATATGAAGATCTGCCAGAAGATCAACCTGATGAGATGTTGCGTGAGTATTTACAAATCGTTGGAGATATTCTGAGCTACTCCAGCTGGCTCGGAGCACATTACCTAGAATGTTTCTTAAACAGGTTGACTGCCATGAAGATCACCTGCTGGATTAAAAACATGCTGGCAGCGAAGTTGTTACACAATAAAGTATATATTCGGGCACCGGCTGTAGTCGCGCTTACATACAAGTGTTACATGCTTAATATGTGATCGTTTTTCGGAAAACGTCCCACTTTGTCGATATGCAGTTATGAGTAATTCCAAATACTACAGATCATACGCTATCTTTTGGTGTAAGATATATGTACCTAAGTCCTATAGGAAATGCCGCCAGCATCCTCGGTACAATGCCACAAGGGCCAATCTTAGATATAGGTGAGGTTAAGTAGATTAGTTAGATTTAATCTATGTACATAAATTGTAGTTTGGAAAATAAATATGTTTTTTGTATAAATTCCTCAAAGATGCAAAAATGAAAAAGCAACTATTGAGAAAACGTTCCTTAAAGTTTGGGACGGCAAAAAACACACTTGTACTTTGAAGTTATGGAATGGTTAGTATCAAATGAATTGACATACGTTCAGGATTTCAAATAAATCAAAATCTTGTATATAACTTCAGTACTTTGAATTTTACGGAGGTTTGAACATAAAAAACAAAGAATATATGTCAATCATGAATATGGGTTTATTTTTTAAATTTAGAACACGACACACAGATTAATCATTAAAGTTGTATTTGTAAATGTATTAGCATGCTAAAAAATGCACATATAATTCTATGGAACCCTTCCGATATTTCACCAGAGCACAGTAACGCTGATAGTGATCTGTGTTGTGTTTGTTCCATTTAGAGGAAGAACCCGCAGTGGAGCCCGAGCTGCAGGATGGAGACGGGGCCAGTGAGGAGCCTGTGCTGTGTGAGTACCTGCTCTAGTGCAGGAATACTGGGAATGTAACTAGCCATAGACACAAGTAGCTGCAACATGTTACATCATTTCCTGTACTCATTGTCAGCTGTAAATAGCTAATTATTTATAAACTTTAGGGGAGGAGCATGCGGTCAAGTCAGAGGTGCCATATGAAGATCTGCCAGAAGATCAACCTGATGAGATGTTGTGTGAGTATTTACAAATCGCTTGTAATATTCTGAGCTACTCCAGATGGATTAGAGTTCATTAGAATCTCTTTAACTATTTTTAATTTTGATGTTGTAATGACCACCCAATAAATTGAATAAAGTACATATTGAATGAATAATTCATGTCACATGAGATTGAGTGTCCACTCGTTGCTATCCAGTGTTGTGGTCGGGCACCGGCTGTAGTCGCGCTGACATACAAGTGTTACATGCTTAATATTAGTATTGTGTTTGTTTGCTCTAGATGAAATGCTCGGGGCAGAAGTGGAGGACGGAGACAGGGCGGGTGGAAGCACTGAGTTGATGCCGGGTGAGTACACTCTCTTGCAGCAATCCTTTGTTTGTGTTTCTGACCAAATCAAATCCTTAACTTAATGGTTGCATGGTATGTTTGCTTCAGGCGGAGAGCCGCTAGCCAAGCCAGAGATTGTGGACGACGATGAGACTAGTAACGAACTGTTGCGTAAGTACAATCAACGTCATATAAGTTTAAGACGCTGATAGTTTCCAAATAGTTTAAATTAAAGTTTAGTATTTTGTATTTCGAGGACAATATATGGCAAATAAAAATAAAAAAACTCAATTTATGCTGATTCTGTTAATTAAAAAAAATCACAGAACTGTATCAAGTAGAAGGAAAATGTTCGTCGATTTATGTGAGAATCAAGCGTGTAACATATTGCGAAGGTACAGTGGCGTCACGCGAGGTTTTAATTTAAGTGATGTGCACAATATAAGCAAATAAATCGTTTCGAATCGGGTGATTGTAATGGAGGTGCGAGCGAGAGAGAGCGTCAGTGAGCCAACATACGTCGAAGGGAGAGGACGCGACACGCCCGCTCACCATTTTATTATATCGAGTATTCATTATTTTAAAATATCAGTATATCGACAGTCGGATAAGCTGTATTGAATTATCGGCTCGACTTGATGTGCTAGTAAAAGTGTCTTCGTGGAAATTTATGGAACAAATCCGACTGTGTTTTGGAGGAAACCAATTTTGGCGATCTGTGGCTTAAATCCATTTATTTTTTACAAAAGGGTCTTTCGGAAAACTGAAACATAATTGCAATGTAGGTAAAGTGGTGCAGAGTCATATTTTTATTGGACACTCAACGGAACGCGACAACTTAGTAATAGTATTTATAACTTTTTTCTGAATTGATGTCAATTCAAATTCATTAATTTTGCATGAACATACGGGTGTTAAGGGTAAATTTCACAAGTATTGTAGGCACTACTCTGTTCCTATAATATGACAATACATTCTACCACAATATGGAATAAAAATATTACACTAGCTTAATTTTAAATAATCTAAAAAAAAATGAAATAAATTAAAATGGCTTAAATTAATTAAACGATCTGAACGGTCTTTTTATCAAAATTGCCTTTAATTTTATAAAAATCATATACATAATTAGATTGTCGTTAAAAAATATTAATGCCTTTATATTCCAAACTACTTCCTAATTGCATATAATTTTTCAACTAAGAAATCGGCATTAATCATCGTAGTTTACATCACTGTTCCTTACACATGACAGAAAACTTTGAGAGATCGAACTTGAACGCGCCTCGACACGTGCTCGATGGTTTGAATCGTCTTTATTTTCATTTCTGGTTTTCAATGCATGCATGTCTGACGCGTCACGTTAAAGCTGCGATGGAAATGTGTCGTAAGACGCAGACTCGTCCGCAACTGTTTATATTAAATCAATGCTCAACATCAAAATAAATTGATTTATAAATAATAACGGATAGTTTAGGACAAAGAGTACTTGCCGACGAAAGGAAATATCGTGATTTACAGCTCCACCTTTGTTGGTGGTGTTTCGGCAGTTAACTATTGAGCACGAAGGCATTTTGTTCCTGCGTTCGCACGCCACACGCGGAGAGTGGTCGACAGCGCACTGAAGACTCGCGCCGAGCAAAGGCGCGCATTTGTCCCCCACTTTACACGCGAAGTACATACACTTTTTCCTTCTACTTGATATAGTTCTGTGAAAAAAAACACCTTCATAATATCGCACCTACCTTCCATTTAAACACTATCTGTAGAAGAATGGCCACACTGCAACTAACGATAAAACATTTAATTAACGTAACCGGCGCTCCTTTTCTGTCTCTCTCACACGTGTGTGGTCTCACGTTTGACTTGTATTGTTGTTGCAGTCTGTCCTCGCGCCCGGCGACAGCTCGCGATGACTTGCTCCGTGAGGCTCGAGCGCCTCCGCGGCGATGAGGGACACACGAGCATGCGCGGTGGGGAGAAACCTTACACGTGTGAACACTGCGGCGAACGTTACACTAACAAGACTATTTTAAGGAATCACATACAACATTCTCATAATTCGTCCAGAACCCAAGAGTTATCATGTGCTTTTTGTAGTTCTAAATTTCATACGAAGTTGCTTTTACTAGAGCACGAGAAGAGAGATCATGGTGTGACGTATTTCATGTGTGATATGTGCGAGTACACGACAGGTCATAAGGACAATTTACGGGCTCATATAAATAATCACAATGTAAATACATATGTCCCAATAAAGGTAATTCTCACAAACAACAAGAGATACGGGCCGGGAAAAAGACTTACAAATGTAGCACTTGTGATTACAAGTGTAATGGCCAAAGAAGCTTTCTGCTTCACAAAATTACACATACTGGCAAGGAGCCTTTTCAGTGTAGCCACTGTGATTACAAATGCCGCTGGAAATCACAGCTTGTAACACATGAAATAGTACATATGGGATTGAAGCCATTTAAATGTAGCCTATGCAACAAAAAGTTCAGTTATAAATCACACCTACAAAGTCATGAGATGACACACACTGGCGTTAAGCCTTACAAATGTAATTTCTGCGAGTACAGGTGCATTAAGCGGAGTTACTTACGAGATCACCAACGGATTCATACTGGAGAGAAGCCGTTTAAATGCAGCACATGTAACAAACAATTCAGTCAGCGACATCACTTACGAAGACATGAGATGGCACACGCTGGCGATAAGCCTCACAAATGTAATCTTTGTGAGTACAGGTGCATTAGAAAGGGAGATTTACGACGGCACCAGAAGATTCATACCGGGTAGGAGATATTTATTTGTATCCACTACACTGTAACTGTGGTAGTAAATATTAAAAAAAAACGTTTCACAAAGATACCTAAAAGAGAAAGATTCTGATGAACAACGTTAGTGTAGTGTCCTTGAGTGGTCGGGGAACAGGCCCGCGATTGGTCCGCCACAATGCATCATGGAGACCGAGGAGGAAGGCGCGCGCAACCATCTGGCGCGCCCAGCGTGGAGGGTCTTCGGACACCCGCGAAGGAGCTGCCGGCAAGCAGCTGCCGCCCAAGGGGTTGCGAATGTAAGCGAGAGCGTTCTCGTAACCGACATCGACGAGGTGGCATATGGGGGGGGGTTTTAGTGGGTATACCGTAGGCCTCATTAGCCAAACGGGAGTCCCACATAACCGTTCGGGCCCCCTCCCGCACCCGGGCGGTATGCGTAAAGCATTTCTCCCCCTAAACAAAAAAAAGGAGGCCCGCGATACTGCACTCGACGGTTGCGCTACGTAGGCATGAGGTCCCAACAACTGTCAGATTCCTGAACATAAAATATTGATTCAGTATTTGGAAGTTTATTGATTTGGTAATGGATTGCGACCTCAAACGGTCGCTGAACTGAAGATTGACCTCTAAAACAGGGGTGTAAAGTGACTGGTTTTATGAATAAATAGACCTGATTATAACTTTCATGTATAGCTGTTATATATCAGAGTATCAGACGATGTTCTATCGAGGAATGTGTAACTTGTCATAAGATCATAGTATATCGCTCCTCCTGTAAAAAACGGTCATAACACAAAAAAACGTATTTCGAGAAAATTGCATTTAAAGTTTTTATTTCGGTATTCGATTAATTTGTGAATGTATGGTAATACTTACAATTATTTTTAATTTTCACACTACTGTAAAATTTACTTAACTATTAGGTTAATTAAATAATAATAATATAATTATATAATTTGCATTTTTTTGTGTTATGACAGTTTTTTACAGGAGGAGCGATATGTATACTCTTAAAATATCTAATGGGAAATATACTTTGTGTTAACTGTTGAGGACAATTTATTATATACAATATTACCGGTCTGTTTTTTCTTTTTTTTATATAAAATAATCAGAATACAATAAAAAAAAATAAAAAACCTACGATAAACACTAATCGAACAACCCGCCCCGAGTCATTCCCGGTGCAAAAGTTCCTATAACGCTGGCAGCATTGCCGCGCTGAATGGCGATAGACAACCTTTGCACCAAGAACGAACTTTGTGTTAGTATAATTATACGGGCTTCATGGCCAACTCATTCGCTGTCCAAGCAGCTCGCCTCTGGAATTGCTCTTCCTACTAAAGTCAGGGAAAGCCCCAACAAGTTCGTCTTTAAAAGAAGTGTATGTGAATACTTTGCTGACTGAACTAATCATTGTTAATGAGTCTCCTTTGTGTTTTCTATCTGTATTTGTATTTATATATGTGTATAATAGTTATTTATGTATGTAAATATATATTTATATATTAGTGTATATATTATTATCTATGTAATAGTGTATTCAGTATTGGATCAGTTGTTATTTTGTTCATTGTTTATTAGCTTCTCTTGCACCGCTCAGTTTCTCTGTTTTGCCCGATGGTTGACTGGTAGAGAATGCTTCATAGCATTAAGTTTTTTTATGATTTTATTTTGTGCAATAAAGATTAATTAAATAAATAAATTATATGAACGAATTAAAAATAATGCCACAAATTATACAGGGTGATCAATCCAAATGGGTCAGTATGGAGGTTTTGGAAACCATAACAGATAGCGAAATCTTGTCTTAGGTACCATGAGATCGATTTTAGTAAAAAGAAAAACTATTCATACAAATTATAAATATTAGATGTCATATACCAAAGAAAAACGACCAAGATCACCTATGTCCGAGATGGGGAACGAACCCACTCGGTCTTAGCAACCACCGGTCAAATTTCTCGGGTATATGCAATCCCTTACAAGGCTAGGCGCCTTTGACCATTCTCTAAGGGCAAGCACTACATGCCTGCACCTCCTATTAGAATACTTTACAGTTTTCTAGAATAGCTAGAGACAGAGTTGAACTCTGGCTAGAGAGAGCTGGTGCTGCCATCTATTGAACATATTGCGAAAGCACAAATCAAATTATTTATTAACTAAATATTTTCATACACTTACAAAAATACGTTTTCATCACACTTGCTGTCTAAGCGCGCCATTGCTTGCATGCGTAGCCGGAGTAATAGAAAAGTGAAATGCCCTGGGGAGTAATAGAAATGTCAGTATCTACTTCATAGAATAATATTTTGTCTTAGAACTTATTTTTTGTCCGCAAGTGGGATGAAAAACATTGTATGCATCACGGTCGGTAAGCGGAATACTAACTCGAGTCATTAAAAGCCCTTCGCCCACGGCGTCGGGCTACTAACACTCTCGTTAGTAATTTCGTACTCACCTCCCTTGATGCACAATGCACTATTACTCGGCCCAGGGTCGCGTTTTATAAAGTTACAATTTACAATTTCGCTGTTTGCCTCTCTAACGCACGCACATATTGGCTAGAAAGAGAGGCAAACAGCGAAATTGTAAATTGTAACTTTATAAAACGCGACCCAGGAATCGAACCTGGACTTTTTGGAAACGAGGGCCCTCCGAAGCTTTGGACCTGACGTAAAATGAGCCACTTCTCGCACTAGAGCCTAAAAAAGGCACCATCTGTACTAAAAAATATCATTAAATTAGTGTATAAATAAATTGAAATTGAATGAGTATCATGAGACAATTTTACCCAACCGATGTAGTCCCACCGTAAGATCAATTTAAGGTACCTATATGTTGATACTAAATATATGTACTTAGAAAACCACTTACCAAGGCACTAATATTTGCGATGAACGATACAAATAAATGTCTTCGCAGGGTTCGAACCCGGAACCTCTAGCTTTGTGAGCAGGGCCACTGCACTACCAACTAGGCTACGGAGGCTGACATGAGCGCATGAGTACAAGTGTAAGGCCCGAGCGCCGAGCGTGGAGCGGCGCGCCTGGCGGGGCGGGCAGCGGCAAGGGGTTTGAACGGCGTGCACTCGGGCCGCGCGCATGTGTTTGCATTTGTTTGACATGGACGAGATCGGGCCTCCACCCAGTTTGCACACTCAAGCGAATATGGTAGATTGTGGTGCGTAGTCCACACGTAGGTATATCCCGCAAACGCCCGCCCTTTCCCATTGAACAAAAACTATCAAAATCAGATTTTAATACTAAGAAAAGCAAATTTGTTTAAAATATATTGATTGAAAAATTAAACTGAATAACTGAAAAAATTAAACAAATAATAAAAACGTTGACAAACTTTTATTGTATAAAATACATCATATTTTTGGTTAAAATTCATACAATACGACTAACCAGTTAGGGGTGGGGTGACATCATCGAAATGTAATTTAACATTGTTGTTCCGTTATTCGCGCTGTGATGTAATGGGCATTAGGTAGAATGTGAGTTAGTAGGATTAAAGCACTGTCACTATTAAACATTAAACACGTTTTCATCCCACCTGTGCGGTAAGTGCGGCAAAACGTAGTCATATTAACGTCATTATGGCCAATTATGATATTAATATGACTACGTGCTTTAACACAACATTACGAGGGTTGCCTTTTAAGTTGTGTCGTTTGAAATAAGTATAGACAATTTTATAGATTATTACCATTTATTGTTTTTCGAAGAATTCTCCGCGATGTTTAATACACTTTTGCATGCGTTCAAACCAGTTTTTAAAACATTTATTCCACTCCGAAGTGGGGGTAGTCAAAATGGCCGATTTGTAAGCGTCAACAGCTTCTTCAGGTGAGCTGAAGCGTTGACCACGAAGACTTTGCTTAATTTTGGGGAACGTAAAAAAATCGTTAGGGCTTAAGTCAGGGCTGTAAGGTGGGTGATCTAAAATTTCCACATTTTGGGCGCTCAAAAACATCTTTGTTAGGCGGGCGGTGTGCGAACTTGCATTGTCATGATGCAGTATCATACGACGCGTCGAGTTGTTTTTTCGAAATTCGGTTATGACTTGCGGCAAACAAACAGTGGTATACCAGTCAGCGGTAACCGTCTTGCGATCTTTTAGTACAATAGTGGCGACGTGACCACCCTTTGCCACAAACGAGGCCATCATTTTTTTTGAAGTGCTCCGCGAGCGTATGACTTTGGTCGGTTTTGGCTCATCCTGAAAGACCCAAATAGTTGACTGCTGTTTAGAATCTGGATCGTAAGCATATACCCAAGACTCGTCACCACTAACCATATCATAAACATGTTTTGACTCGCCTCGGCTGAATCGCTGCAGAGTTTTGCGACACCTACTAACACGGGCAGCTTTTTGGTCGTCGCTAAGCAAATGTGGTATCCAACGAGAGATCAACTTTCTTACGCCAAGTTCTTCGTGTAGGATTTTTTGGATAGTGGTCCCTGAAATGCCCACGGACGCCTCTATTTCACGGTAGGTCACATGACGATCTTCGAGTACTAGCTGCCGCACGGCTTCGACATTCTCTTGCGTCATGGCGGTTTTTGGACGACCTTTACGGGGCTTGTCACTGAGGCTAGACTGCCCACGTTGAAATTGTAAATACCAGCGTTCTACAGTCCTAAGACACGGTGCTGCATCACTAAACACAGAAGTGATCACCTCAAAACACTGAAGTCGCGATAATCCCCTTTTAAAGTTGTAGAAAATAATCGCATGCAAATTTTCCTTAGTTATTTCCATTTTTACAACCGACTTGTCACCTTTAAATAGACGCTGTAATAAAACTATTCGACCAATATGAAAACATTTTTTTGTTTTCGAGTTCTAAATTAAAAAGTATGAAAATGCCATATGTTTATTTTTTTTCAAATCGCGGGAGGTTGGCAAACGACACGACTTAAAAGGCAGCCCTCGTACGTCACAACAAGTAGTAATAATTATTGTAATGAACATGATATACTTAATCGAAGAATGTACCAGGACTAGAGATGTGCAAATTGCGGAAACTTTCCAAAAAAATCTTACAATTTCTTGAAAAATTCACGAAACTTTCACGAAATATAAAGGGAACTTAAATTTATGAAATGGAAAGTTTCCATCCATACAAATGTTTATACAAAATATGGAAAGTTTCCGAAGTTTTCCTCCGTGAAAATTTCAGAAATCTGGTAAGTTTCCGTCGGCACATCTGTAACCAGGACAGCGTAACTCACCCAGTGCTTTGTCAGTTAGACAGACACTCAATTCGAGTTCGAGTCATTCTTAATTTAGGCCCTTTTCGAGTACTTTTGTGAAATAATATTTATTTACTCTCTTTTCTTCTGAATAATAAACGCCGGCAGTGGATGCGAGCAGAGCGATACCTTCATAAGTAAAACGGTGCTAACGGGAGGCCGCAATATACACAACGTACTGTATAAGCGCAGATTACATGAGACTTGCAATAGAACAAGGTCAGATAAAATCAAAATTATGTCTTCATTTAAAGATTTATTTATGGTAACATTTAAGCAGACGATTGCAGAGTAAACGCGGTCTCTCTCGCCAGTACCCGCGCAACCGGTCGGGAGCTAGGACAAAGGGCGAGCGTCCGGCGCTATGTCTCCACTATACGTAACAACTATACAATCATAAGTAGTAAAAATAAATAAAAATAAAATAAAAATAAAAATCATTTATTTCGGACAATTAAATCCATATGGTGTTAGTTACAATAGTGCCTTAAATAATTATGTTAGTACTTAAGCTAAGATGTTGAGAGGTCCAGTGCCTGACTAGGGCACTGTCCCATCTCCCAGCAACAACGGCCAGGAGACTGTGGCGGCTACCGCGCACCCTTCGGAGCGTCGCAGCGCTGCGCTTGCGGAGCGTTGCATAAAAACCGTCCACATGCGCATCCGCGAACATGCCAGACGCACTGCAGTAGCGCGGCAGCCGCAACAGTATCCTGAACGTGTCGTTATATTGTACACGCAGGGCGTTCATAGAACGCTGCGTGTATCTCGTCCATAGGCTGCAGTGGCCTATACCACAAAACTTTACAAGCGTACAATTCTACAAAATTGTATCAATTCCCATACAAAAAGTTGACAATTTTGTAGAATTGTACGCTTGTAAAGTTTTGTGGTATAGGGGCCAGGTGTACAGTGATGTACAGTAAGCTCTAAAAAGTGTTATTTTGACCTGAGCTGTGCACCTGCTGAACCTACGAGCGATCATGTTGGCCCTCACAGCCAGCGCCCTACGCTCGCGCTCTATGTCTGCGTCGTCACGCAGATCGTCGGAGACCAGGTGCCCGAGATATTTAAAAGAATAAACCCGTTTCAGCAATTCACCATTCAAACGAATGGGCGGTATGTATGATGGACACTTGCTCCCCGCCTTAAAAACCATGAACTCACTTTTCGCGACATTGTATCGTAAGTTATGTTTACGGGCATAAGCTTCACACTTTTCAATAAGTATTCGGATGCCACCCACCGATGGGCTCAGCAGTACCATGTCGTCTGCGTAGCTTATGTTATTGAAGCATACATAAGACATAAGACATTTATTTCCATATTATTTGCACAAAAATGTTATCGGTCTCTGCACTCGGCGCAGCCGGTATCGCAGAAGACCGTACATACATAGTAGTACATAATTATACAGATATCGTCCTTCGATTAACACACGACAAAATAGGTACACAATAAAACACTACACGAATTGAACATGTGGCCCGGGTCCCCACATCACTCCCCCCTTGAGACCGTCACTACGGGCGATAATAGCATGGTCGGCGTACTTCACGACCTGATCTTGTTCTAGTTACCACTGGGTATTCCGTTGTGTTCGCTCTGGTTTCTTCGGGATGATTGTTGCTATTATAATATCGGCCGGTTTCAACCGATCTATTGATACTGGAACCGGTTTTCCCTTAACCATTAGCAAGAAGACCTTGACGTCCCTTTCCAGTACTTGGTGGGGTCCAGTGTATGCAGGTCGTAATGCAGCACGCAATGCGTCTTCCCTCAGAAATACGTGGCTGCATGTGGCTAAATCCTTAAAACAAAGAATGACCTATTGTCATGGCTTGATTCTGGCGAACATGTCGAGCAATCATCGACTTAAATACGTGAGTAACCCGGTTCGACAATATTTTAATATCTCCTACCCGGTATGAATTTTCTGGTGCCTTCGTAAAGTACTAGTAATGCACCTGTACTCACAGAGATTACATTTGTGAGGCTTAACGCCAGCGTGTGCCATCTCATGTCTTCGTAAGTGATGTCGCAGACTGAATTGTTTGTTACATGTGCTGCATTTAAACGGCTTCTCTCCAGTATGAATCCTCTGGTGAATTCGTAAATTACTACGATCGTTGCACCTGTGCTCACAAAGATTACATTTGTAAGGCTTAACGCCAGTGTGTTTCATCTCGTGTCTTCGTAGGTTTGATATCTGACTGAACTTCAAATCACATGTGTTGCATTTAAACGGCTTCTCCCCAGTATGGATTCTTCGGTGCTTTCGTAAATCATAACTAGTAATGCACCTGTACTCACAAAGATTACATGTGTGAGGCTTAACGCCAGCGTGCGTCATCTCACGACTTGGTTGTGTATTTACGTTGTGAATGCTCAAATGAGCCAGCAAACTGTTCTTATCACCTGTCGTGTACTCGCAAACATCACACATGAAATACGACACACCATGTTCTCTCTTCTCGTGCTCTAGTAAAAGCAATTTTGTATGAAATTTAGAACTACAAAACGCACATGATAACTCTTGGGGTCTGGACGAACGGTGAAAGTGTTGTATGTGATTCCTTAAAATAGTCTTGTTAGTGTAACGTTCGCCGCAGTGTTCACACGTGTAAGGTTTCTCCCCACCGCGCATGCTCGTGTGTCCCTCATCGCCGCGGAGGCGCTCGAGCCTCACGGAGCAAGTCATCGCGAGCTGTCGCCGGGCGCGAGGACAGACTGCAACAACAATACAAGTCAAACGTGAGACCACGCACGTGTGAGAGGGAATGACATTGAGCGTCGGTTACGGCATCTGTACTGAGTTGCTGAACTTCACATTTTAATACAGTAAATTTGTCCTTCTACGATAGTGTTGGAATGGAAGGTTTGTACGATTTTATACAGCTATAACATATGTACTAAAAATAAACAATAAACCGAAACATTTGAAAAATCGTACCTTCTATCGCCAACACAGTTACTCGTGGCCCCAATTACAATGCGTGATCAATAATAGCCGTAGAGTCTGGCGGCGATGGTCCTAGCTGTACTCACGCGACACGCAGTCCTCGCCACTCGTCCCCGACACCTCCGACTCGCCTGCCCGCGCCTCCACTGCAACAATAATTGCCGTAGAGTCTGGCGGCGATGGTCCTAGCTGTACTCACGCGACACGCAGTCCTCGCCACTCGTCCCCGACACCTCCGACTCGCCTGCCCGCGCCTCCACTGCAACAATAATTGCCGTAGAGTCTGGCGGCGATGGTCCTAGCTGTACTCACGCGACACGCAGTCCTCGCCACTCGTCCCCGACACCTCCGACTCGCCTGCCCGCGCCTCCACTGCAACAATAATTGCCGTAGAGTCTGGCGGCGATGGTCCTAGCTGTACTCACGCGACACGCAGTCCTCGCCACTCGTCCCCGACACCTCCGACTCGCCTGCCCGCGCCTCCACTGCAACAATAATTGCCGTAGAGTCTGGCGGCGATGGTCCTAGCTGTACTCACGCGACACGCAGTCCTCGCCACTCGTCCCCGACACCTCCGACTCGCCTGCCCGCGCCTCCACTGCAACAATAATTGCCGTAGAGTCTGGCGGCGATGGTCCTAGCTGTACTCACGCGACACGCAGTCCTCGCCACTCGTCCCCGACACCTCCGACTCGCCTGCCCGCGCCTCCACTGCAACAAACACCACGCGAATGCTGCCCTACATTACAGTCACTCACACAAGGAAGGCCTACGGGCGAGGATACAATTACCTAATTATAATATAAAGCACATAACGATAATTAGATAATATTTTTTTGAGAAAGAAAATGAATGTTTGTTTCTTTAAATTATTTTTGTCACTGTAAACTTTTATTATTAAAAACTGGATTACAACGCGAGCTGTAACAAACACCAGCAACTACTCTTCTTGCTAACTAAGCTACGAGGCGCAGCTGAAAAGTTCGCAGCCTAAGCCTAATAGTGAAAAAAAAGTTTAAAATAAATAAAAAATACCAACGTTTCCTACTCTTCGGTAGTTCGAAAATGGCCGCCATTTTTCTTTTATTAATTCTTTTATTAAAGTTCTTTTATTAACTGTGCCTGGACAAACTTAACGATGTCGTCAGGTTGCGGAAATTATCATAATTTAGAAAACACTGCGCGGTAATTAAATAACCTGTAAAAAAGGAAATCGCCTAAAGAAGTTTTTGAAGGATACTTTACTGCAATTCAGCCCTACGTACGGTACAACTATGATAAAAAATAGCCTCGCTTATTTCAGCCAGGGCGACAAGGCTGTGAATGTGAAGATAACCTTGCTCTGGGTGGCCTGTGACGGTAGTTACTGAAGAAAATGTAAAAAAAGTTGAAAAATGTGTATTGGCCAACAGAAGAACTTAAATGTGGCAATTTGCGAAAGAGACAAGTCAATCAGTGAGAAAAGAGTATGGAAAATTTTGCACAAACATTTACACATGAAAAAAATTAGACCAAAGAAATTTAAAGTAGAAAAGTCGGTTCGAAGCTTATGGCGACCGTGTGGGACTATGATGGTGTTTGTTTAATTTATTACTTGTCAAAAGGGAGATTAATGTTCATTAGGTATTACGCTAATTTATTGACCCAAGCACGTGAAGCAGTTTTGCAGAATTGCAGAAGCGACGCGGTAAACTTCGGCTTGAAGTACTGTTATTACAGGAACACGCACCTGTTCACTCGTCCCGAATGGCTGAGCTGACTTTAAAAGACACGGGTTTTGTTAAAATAAATCACCCGCCCTATAGCACAGACCTAACTCCGAGAGACTATTTCCTTTTGTCAATTTTTTTCAGAGGTATTAAGGTATTATTAGCTCGATGAGAGAAGTGTATATTACTCAAATGCGATTATATTAAAAAATTAAAATATTTACTTGAATACTTTGATTCACTTTTTTTTCAAGGCCTCGAACATTTCAGCCGCCCCTCGTACCGAAGCTCGCCAATGTAATACAAACCTTTGTGAACTACATCTACATAGCTGTATTTGTTTTCAAATTATTGATTATTTAGTTTATTAGTCACATGGTTTTTGTAAGCTGATACTCACACAACAACTCCAAACTTTTTTCATCTTCATCCACAATCTCTGTCTTGGCTAGAGGATCTTCACCTGAATCAAACATACAATTAAACAACTTACTTAGCAATAAAAATTATAAGTCCAACTTATACAAACCTACAATTAAACAACTTAAATAAATATCTTGGGACATCTTACTCAAATCAACCTAGTCCCACGGTAAGCTCAATTAAGGCTTGTGATGTGGGTACCAAGCGACGATATATATAATAGATAGATACATATAGATACTTAAATACATAGACAGCCATGTCCAAGGAACAAATACTAACTTATACAAACATACAATTAAACAACTTATTCAGCAACTCACATGACATGGGCTCATTGTTATGGTTCATAATAATACCAAGTAGTTCCAGTTTATTGTAACGTAATCTGAGCCAGCTAGTGTATCTCTGCAATCAAACCATTTGTAAATACTCACACAACATCTCATCATGCTGATGTTCCGGCAGATCTCCAAACAACATCTCTGTTTTCATCGGGTGCTCTTCACCTGCATCAAATTGATTTTTCAAACAATACAATGAGTAGTAAATGATGTAACATGTTGCAGCTACTTGTGTTTATGGCTAGTTACATTCACAGTATTCTCAGTATTGTAATACAAGCGGAAGTCCTTATCTAAGTGTTAAAAAGAGACGTTTACTTGTATCTTGTAATTGTAATACAAGTGAAGGTCTCTTTTTAACACTATTAATTAGATAAGAACTTCCGCTTGTATTACAAGTTACAAGCTTTCGAGAAATAGGCCCCAGCTACTCACACAGCACAGGCTCCTCACTGGCCCCGTCTCCATCCTGCAGCTCGGGCTCCACTGCCTCTTCTTCCTCTAAAGAGAACAAACATAACTCAAGTCAGTTTACTAAACATAATTTAAAAAGCTACCAGTTACTGCCTGTACTTTTAGCTACCAATTACAATTCTATCTGCTCACTATATGGTGAAAAATCAGCCAACAACACCTTGTCTGAGGAAATGTGATAGTAATACCAGTATTCAATGTTTGACAGATGTTTGAAACTCGTAGATCTTGAGGCTTCTGGTAGGTAAAACTTGAGGCTTTCCTACCTTTGACACAGATCTCTCCCTGCAGCCGCGCCTGCAGCTCGGCCTGGCAGCGCTGCACTTGCCGCTTGAAGTCGCTCGCGTCTCGCAGGCGGCCCACGCACTTCCAGCAGATGCCGCGCGAGCCCGAGCCGTCCGACGGCATCTGCGCGTGTAATTAAATCGTATTGAAAAAACATGCCGCTGGATACATTTTAAAAACAAGTAATCCTAAATCAAGTGGAGATAATTATTACAACATTAACGACGACGACGCACATGTATATCGAAGCACTGCTCCAACATGTCGGAATATATCTCCATGATGCCGTGTTCTGTGTACGGCGTCGTTAGGTCCTTGTCCGGAGCACCCCGCAGGCAGCAGCAACATGAGTGCGGCACGTCCATCACCGGGTTATCGAATAATGCAACAAACAATTAGTTAAATTTGTATTGCAGCTGACAGCTGACTGAAGCTAATATTGTGCAGCCATGTAATGCATGGCCTTGTAATGGAGACGACAATGTTGCGTTCGGTTATTCAACATTTTAAAGATTAAATTACGCTCACTAAACTTAACACTTATTCGCAGAACGGACAGTAATAATACTTTTGTGGCATACAAAAGCAGCTATTGCTACTAAATACGAAAACGAAGTCAATGCAATGCGACTGTTGTGACGATATGTAGACGCAGTCGTTGCCAACCATGTAATACAGGTCTAAGGAATTCGTCTTTATCTGTGGACAACGGTGACATTGACCGATGACAGGTTAAGGTTAGATACTTTTCATACTTTGAGGTTATTCAAACAAACTAACATAATCGCAATTTGTTAATGTTGCTGTGAAGTACACAATACAAATGTACCTAATTGTTTTTTGCATTATTCGGTAACCCGGTGATGGACGTGCCGCACTCATGTTGCTGCTGCCTGCGCGGTGCTCCGGACAAGGACCTGACGACGCCGTACACAGAACACGGCATAACGGAGATATATTCCGACATGTTGGAGCAGTGCTTCGATATACATGTGCGACTTCGTTGATGTTATAATAATTATCTCCACTTGATTTAGGAATACTTGTTTTTAAAATGTATCCAGCGGCATGTTTTTTACATACGATTTAATAACACGCGCAGATGCTGTCGGATGGCTCGGGCTCGCGCGGCATCTGCTGGAAGTGCGTGGGCCGCCTGCGAGACGCGAGCGACCTCAAGCGGCAAGTGCAGCGCTGCCAGGCCGAGCTGCAGGCGCGGCTGCAGGGAGAGATCTGTGTCAAAGGTAGGAAAGCCTCAAGTTTTACCTATAAGAAGCCTCAAGATCTATAAGTTTCAAATATCTGTCAAACATGGAATACTGGTATTACTATCACATTTCCTTAGACAAGGTGTTGATCGCTGATTTTTCACCATATAGTGAGCAGATAGAATTGTAATTGGTCAAGTCAAAGTCAAAATATTCTTCATTCAATTATGCCCAGCAACAAGCGCTTTTGAAACATTAAACAATATAGCGAATGAGAGAGAAAAAAGCTACTTCTGTTTCTAGCCCTACGCCACTGTTCCTGAGAAGAATGTGGCAAGAACTTCTGCAGGACTTGTTTTCTGAAATAATAGTTTTATAACATCTTACAGCTAACATGCATGAAAAAACTAAACATAAATTTGATTTTAAATATGAAGTCTCTAATAGTCAGAATAATTATATAAATGTAATGATTTTTGAGAAATGTATGATGTAAAGATGTATGATATATTGATAGAGATTGTTGAGGGCATACAATTGTTTTTAGTTCAACAAAGTTAAAATTAGCATTGTTATACTGCTAGCGATGTAAAGGTCTCTAGATGTCAGAATAAAAAACAAATGGATACATTTCACTAAATATTTCAGAGATGTATAAGGTCTCCATGCGTCATAATATTAAATAATCACAAATAAACAAACATGAAGCGAATTTAATTTCTCATGTCAAGAACAGCAGGAAAATTGCTTGAATTTCTGCCATAAGTGAGCTTGATTAGACAGGTCTCCGCAAAACAGCACCCATTCACGAGTATGACGCGTATCTCAGCCATCTATAAGTAGCTAAAAGTATAGGCAGTAACTCGTAGCTTTTTAAATTATGTTTAGTAAACTCTCTCTATTGGTTCCCATAAAGTTTGAAGTTCGATTTTTGAAGTGAATAACGTTGTAGGTCCGAATTTTTTTTAGTCATATTGTCATAAGTCATAAAAATTTATATCATAAATTGGCGGTCAGTTTTATGTAGGTCATAATTATTGTTAGTCATAAAAGTCGATGCCCATAACTTTTAAAATCCATACAGCATCATTTCCAGAATGTTAAAAGCAATAACCTTCCTTATTATAACTGTTACAACGTCTATATTCGCAAGTTGTAATGACAACGATTTTTTTTGTTTCGTTTTATGTATGAATTATTATTTGTTATTAATAAATAAATGCATTAAATGTTTATTTTTTTACACCACCGAATAAACTTAGTGAGTAAAGTTGGTAATAAACTTAGTAAGTAAATATTTAGTAAGATTATTATTTTAAAATTCGGTCCTCAATCAGGTCACAGTTCAACCTAACACTCCTCCTCGCTTCGCTCGTCGTCATACCTAAACTGACCTGCCTTAGGGTCGAGTAGGTAAGGAAGTTTCCTAAGTTGCATCATAGTCCATAAATTTAATAATTTAAATTAAGGAAAGTTATAAATTTCGTATTTTATATTAAATTTTTTGGATGAAATTCGGTAAGTTATTAAAACAATATGAGTAAGAACCATTTGATCCTTCAAATGTATGACTTAAAATATTTCTAAAAAATTATAGATAGACCTTTGAATGTTATAGTCAGCAATTTTATACCTTTTGTAATTAGAGTATGTAATGTTATAGGTTAGTAATGTTAGATCTATTAATCGTTATACTTAACAAAAATTATGACCATTGATGCTTATATCAGTAAATTATATGGATATCAATTTCTAACTAACGAAATTCGGATTAACAAATATATGGGAAAGAAAGGGATCCCAGTAAACTGACTTGAGTTATGTTTGTTCTCTTTAGAGGAAGAAGAGGCAGTGGAGCCCGAGCTGCAGGATGGAGACAGGGCCAGTGAGGAGCCTGTGCTGTGTGAGTACCTGCTCTAGTGCAGGAATACTGGGAATGTAACTAGCCATAAACACAAGTAGCTGCAACATGTTACATCATTTACTACTCATTGTCAAGTGTTAATAGCATATTGTTTGAAAAATCAATTTGATGCAGGTGAAGAGCACCCGATGAAAACAGAGATGTTGTTTGGAGATCTGCCGGAACATCAGCATGATGAGATGTTGTGTGAGTATTTACAAATGGTTTGATTGCAGAGATACACTAGCTGGCTCAGATTATGTTACAATAAACTAAAACTACTTGGTATTATTATGAACCATAACATTGAGCCCATGTCATGTGGGTTGCTGAATAAGTTGTTTAATTGTATGTTTGTATAAGTTGTACAAATATTTTTTTATTGCTAAGTAAGTTGTTTCATTGTATGTTTGATTCAGGTGAAGATCCTCTAGCCAAGACAGAGATTGTGGATGAAGATGAAAAAAGTTTGGAGTTGTTGTGTGAGTATCGGTTCACCCTGTTGTGGCATAATTCTTTTATGAATAATTCTATATGGCATAAACTATGTAGTCATAATGGGCTTTGTGCAGAAACTGCTGTGGCATACTCAACTTTAGCATATTTCGTTGTGGCAGATTTCGAGTTGTCCGAATATTATACGAGCATAATTTCGATGCTCCTATTTATGATGAGGCATAAACCGGATGTGCATAAAAAGTATCCGCATAGTTTGTTTTAGCATAACAAAGAAAGAATAATTACAATAGAGAAATATAATCGAGGTACCTAGTAGTAATATTCTGCACGTTACTTACTGTGTTACAGAGCTGAGTACTTTCTAGGTTGCTAAAAAAAAATAACCTCGAAGACTAAGCTCTCGCCTTAGTCTTCTAACCTAACCTATCCGAGTCGGATCTGCCCCGGAAGGTTTTGTTCGCTCGCTTCGCTCGCTCACTGCAAAAACTTTACCCTCACAGCAAATTCTGCCTGACGAAAATGCGAGGTAAGTTTCGAACATGTGGCTATATATTATGCTAAAAAAAATATGCAAATCTAATTTCTATCTTATAACACTCGGCGTAAATAATCATAGGCCAAGATAGTTTCGGGCAAAATAATGTTCGAAATATTGTTATTTATGCCAAGTGATGTTTCTGCCTCATTAAGATGCCAAAATAGATTATGCCAAAACTGTTATGTCCTAAGCGTTTCGGACAAAAAAAAATATGCCGGATAGAGGAAACCCGTGAGTATCAGCTTACAAAAACCATGTGACTAATAATCAAATTAATCAATAATTTGAAAACAAATACAGCTATGTAGATGTAGTTCACAAAGGTTTGTATTACATTGGCGAGCTTCGTACGAGGGGCGGCTGAAATGTTCGAGGCCTTGACAAAAAAGTGAACCAAATTATTAAAGTAAATATTTTAATTTTTCAATGTAATCGCCTTTAAGTAATATATTTTAGTATATACACTTCTTTCATCGAGCTAATAATACTTTAATAACTCTGAAAAAAATTGTCAAAAGGAAATAGTCGCTCGGAGTTAGGTCTGGGCTACTGGGCGGGGGATTTATTTTACCAAAACCCGTGTCTTTTAAAGTCAGCGCAGCCATTCGCGACGAGTGAACAGGTGCGTGTTCCTGTAATAACAGTACTTCAAGCCGAAGTTTACCGCGTCGCTTCTGCAATTCTGCAAAACAAATAAATTAGCGTAATAATGAACATTAATCTCCCTTTTGACAAATAATAAATTAAAAAAACACCATCATAGTCCCACACGGTCGCCATAAGCTTCGAACCGACTTTTCTACTTTAAATTTCTTTGGTCTAATTTTTTTCATGTGTAAATGTTTGTGCAAAATTTTCCATATTCTTTTCTCACTGATTGACTTGTCTCTTTCGCAAATTGCCACATTTAAGTTCTTCTGTTGGCCAATACACATTTTTCAACTTTTTTGACATTTCTTCAGTAATTACCGTCACAGGCCACCAAGAGCAAGGGTTATCTTCACATTCACAGCCTTGTCGCCCTGGCTGAAATAAGCGAGGCTATTTTTTATCATAGTTGTACCGTACGTAGGGCTGAATTGCAGTAAAGTATCCTTCAAAAACTTCTTTAGGCGATTTCCTTTTTTACAGGTTATTTAATTACCGCGCAGTGTTTTCTAAATTATGATAATTTCCGCAACCTGACGACATCGTTAAGTTTGTCCAGGCACAGTTAATAAAAGAACTTTAATAAAAGAATTAATAAAAGAAAAATGGCGGCCATTTTCGAACTACCGAAGAGTAGGAAACGTTGGTATTTTTTATTTATTTTAAACTTTTTTTTCACTATTAGGCTTAGGCTGCGAACTTTTCAGCTGCGCCTCGTAGCTTAGTTAGCAAGAAGAGTAGTAGCTGGTGTTTGTTACAGCTCGCGTTGTAATCCAGTTTTTAATAATAAAAGTTAACAGTGAAAAAAATAATTTAAAGAAACAAACATTCATTTTCTTTCTCAAAAAAATATTATCTAATTATCGTTATGTGCTTTATATTATAATTAGGTAATTGTATCCTCGCCCGTAGGCCTTCCTTGTGTAAGTGACTGTAATGTAGGGCAGCATTCGCGTGGTGTTTGTTGCAGTGGAGGCGCGGGCAGGCGAGTCGGAGGTGTCGGGGACGAGTGGCGAGGACTGCGTGTCGCGTGAGTACAGCTAGGACCATCGCCGCCAGACTCTACGGCAATTATTGTTGCAGTGGAGGCGCGGGCAGGCGAGTCGGAGGTGTCGGGGACGAGTGGCGAGGACTGCGTGTCGCGTGAGTACAGCTAGGACCATCGCCGCCAGACTCTACGGCAATTATTGTTGCAGTGGAGGCGCGGGCAGGCGAGTCGGAGGTGTCGGGGACGAGTGGCGAGGACTGCGTGTCGCGTGAGTACAGCTAGGACCATCGCCGCCAGACTCTACGGCAATTATTGTTGCAGTGGAGGCGCGGGCAGGCGAGTCGGAGGTGTCGGGGACGAGTGGCGAGGACTGCGTGTCGCGTGAGTACAGCTAGGACCATCGCCGCCAGACTCTACGGCAATTATTGTTGCAGTGGAGGCGCGGGCAGGCGAGTCGGAGGTGTCGGGGACGAGTGGCGAGGACTGCGTGTCGCGTGAGTACAGCTAGGACCATCGCCGCCAGACTCTACGGCAATTATTGTTGCAGTGGAGGCGCGGGCAGGCGAGTCGGAGGTGTCGGGGACGAGTGGCGAGGACTGCGTGTCGCGTGAGTACAGCTAGGACCATCGCCGCCAGACTCTACGGCAATTATTGTTGCAGTGGAGGCGCGGGCAGGCGAGTCGGAGGTGTCGGGGACGAGTGGCGAGGACTGCGTGTCGCGTGAGTACAGCTAGGACCATCGCCGCCAGACTCTACGGCAATTATTGTTGCAGTGGAGGCGCGGGCAGGCGAGTCGGAGGTGTCGGGGACGAGTGGCGAGGACTGCGTGTCGCGTGAGTACAGCTAGGACCATCGCCGCCAGACTCTACGGCTATTATTGATCACGCATTGTAATTGGGGCCACGAGTAACTGTGTTGGCGATAGAAGGCACGATTTTTCAAATATTCCAGTTTATTATTTATTTATTGTACCTATACTACCTATATAGAAAAAAAATATTTTTCGTGACCTTTGTAATCACTTCACCTTTTTAAAATCGTACAAACCTTCCATTCCAACACTATCTGTAGAAGGACAAAGTGGAATGTGGAATTAACGATGATACATTTAATTTAAATGTTTACACAGCATTACGCTTTCAACATGTGAAGTTCAGCAACTCAACTACAGATGCCGTAACCGGCGCTAATTTTCTGTCCCTCTCACACTCGCGTGGTCTCACGTTTGACTTGTATTGTTGTTGCAGTCTGTCCTCGCGCCCGGCGACAGCTCGCGATGACTTGCTCCGTGAGGCTCGAGCGCCTCCGCGGCGATGAGGGACACACGAGCATGCGCGATGGGGAGAAACCTTACACGTGTGAACACTGCGGCGAACGTTACACTAACAAGACTATTTTAAGGAATCACATACAACATTCTCATAATTCGTCCAGAACCCAAGAGTTATCATGTGCTTTTTGTAGTTCTAAATTTCATACAAAATTGCTTTTACTAGAGCACGAGAAGAAAGAACATGGTGTGTCGTATTTCATGTGTGATATGTGCGAGTACACGACAGGTGATAAGAATAGTTTGCTGGCTCATTTGAGCATTCACAACGTAAATACACAACCAAGAATTCACCAGAGGATTCATACTGGAGAGAAGCCGTTTAAATGCAGCACATGTAACAAAAAATTCAATCGGCGAGAACACTTACGAAGACATGAGATGGCACACACTGGCGTCAAGCCTTATAAATGTAATTTCTGTGAGTACAGGTGCATTCAGCGTAGTGAATTACGAAGGCACCAGAGGATTCATACTGGAGAGAAGCCGTTTAAATGCAGCACATGTAACAAAAAATTCAGTCAGCGACAACACTTACGAAGACATGAGATGACACACGCTGGCGTTAAGCCTCACAAATGTAATCTTTGTGAGCACAGGTGCAATGATCGTAGTAATTTACGAATTCACCAGAAGATTCATACTGGAGAGAAGCCGTTTAAATGCAGCGCTTGCGACTTGAAGTTCAGTCGGAAATCATATCTACAAAGTCATGAGATGACACACACTGGCGTTAAGCCTTACAAATGTAATCTTTGCGAGTACATGTGCAATGATCGTAGTCATTTACGAATTCACCAGAGGATTCATACTGGAGAGAAGCCGTTTAAATGCAGCACATGTAACAAAAAATTCAGTTGGCGACAAAACTTACGAAGACATGAGATGACACACGCTGGCGTTAAGCCTCACAAATGTAATCTTTGTGAGCACAGGTGCAATGATCGTAGTAATTTACGAATTCACCAGAAGATTCATACCGGGTAGGTGATATTTATTTGTAGTTTGTATACTGTAACTATACTAGTAAATATTAAAAAGTTTTACAAAGACACTTAAAAGGGAAACATTCCGGTGAACAACGTTAATCTAGTAACTGGAGTTCGAGGCCAAAGAATCTACGAAAATATTGCCACAACAATTAAATGTTCTTACAATAGTAAATCCTTATTTTCTAAAAACAGACGTTGAGATATGTTATTTATTGGTAATTTTAATTCTTTAATTTATAGAAACAATATTATTTACTTATTTTCACGTAAATATGAGATATTTTAATAAAAACGAATTACGTTAATTATCCGCAATTATTAGTAACAAAGTTGGTATTGCGCTGGTATCACCTCAGGTGTTAATAACATTTGGTACAACAATTTAACTACACATAAATTAAAAGGTAGGTATGGTTAAATTACTAAGCAGTATAAGTACTATACTATTATTAAGCAGTTTTAACCCGTAATAAGGCAGGGGTGCCTTATTACGGATTAAAATTATGGGAAAGAAATTTGGAAATGTAAAATGAAAGCATTTTTTGTATTTTATTTTTTATTTGTCTTCTTCATCACTTATCCTCCTGAGTCCTGGGTAGAAATCGAGTACACTCCCATAAAAGCCGAGAGGCTTTTATGACGCCCAAATAATTTGTAAAAGAAATGCTTAAAATATACCTCTTAGAGTATATAACCAACTTTGTTCCAACAAAAATGTGACAAACTCATTTTAAACCTTAAAATAAGCGACAGTAAGTTCAGGACTCAACACTGATGGTGTTATAAAGGACTCTCGGTTTTTATGGGAGTGTACTCGATTTTTACCCAGGACTCAGGAGGATAAGTGATGAAGAAGACAAATAAAAAATAAAATACAAAAAATGCTTTCATTTTACATTTCCAAATTTCTTTCCCATAATTTTAACCCGTAATAAGGCACCCCTGCCTTATTACGGGTTAAAACTGCTTAGTAATAGTATAGTATAGTACTTATACTGCTTGAAGTCTGGGGTAACAGTGCCCATGTGCAGCCTATTCTAATTTTGCAAAAAAAGGCTGTTAGATATGTTGAGCAGGCAAGGCCGCTTGAGCATTGCCGTCCTCTATTTGTAAAACATGGGATACTGACAGTCATATCGCTTTATATATATTTAGTATGTATTTTTGTTTATAAGAATAAAACACGATTTTCATGTAAATATAAAAACAGACAGCCTAGACTAAGACATAAATTTGATATACAGCTGCCAGAATCAAAAAATTATTCACATTATAAAAAAAGTCTAGAATATATTGGGATTAAAATATTTAATTTTTTAAATGAGGACATAAGACTATGTGATAATATTATTGACTTTTCAAAAAAATTAAAATCATTTTTATTACTGAGACCATTTTATAATTTGAATGAATATTTTGACAACCTGACATTTTGATTTGATTAGTATATTTTAAATATTAAGTTAGTATAAGATTTTGCATGCCATATTGTGGTAGACCATACATGCATGTACGTATTAATAGCTACAAATGTATCTATAACACCCCAATGACATGTACCCATGACAACTGTGTATGATCAAGCGAAATAAATGAAATGAAAAAAAAATGAGTAACATAACCATACCTACTGTCTTAACAAATATGGCACGAAGGCGTATGTGTTCACTGGTAATTCAACTTCTTTTTAAAATAGGCTTTGAAACGTTGGCTCTTATCATTTTAAGTTCTTTACAAGAAAATTGTGTCATATCAATGTTAGTTAAGAGAAAAGAAAAGTTTTTAGGTAATTACGGGTTTTGAAGAAAATCATAGTTGTGACACCCATATTAAACAAAAAGGGGTACAAACATTACACAGGTATATAATGTTTATATTAGGAATTATTTTAAATAAATAACAAAAAGGTTGTGGAAACCTGAAAACTTTATTTGACAATGACATAAGAGACTTTGACGGATTTGACAATAACGCATCTGTCGTAGTTTCGTTGGCCTCGAACTCCAATTACTAGATTAGTGTAGTGTCCGCGAGTGGTCGGGGAGGAGGCCCGCGATACTGAACTCGACGGTTGCTGTTTCCAATTGTCTGTCGCCGGTAGGTTCGCACGACCGTCCATGTATAGCTGTTATATCAGATGATGTTGTATCGAGGAACGTGTAACTTACCCCCTTATTCATAAACGTCACCTAACTTAGCAAGCCGCTAACTATTGTTTGTCCCTTTCGGTCTTCTCGATGTGTCTATAAAATTCTATTCAAAATTCGTTTTTTTATCAAACATGGTCCTATGGTGTCGAATGTCCTCTAGTCTACAAATATAAATCTTAACTTACTTATAGTAATCATTATTACTAAGTACATATAAACTGGTTATAGTGTTAATAACAGTAGTTAACGAAGTGTTTCATAAAATGAAATCTTAGATTGCAGTTAAACATTATACCTAAGTACCTAAACACTAGCTGAATATATGGACAAGATTTTTATTCTCAAATAAGACCGAAAGGGACCAACTCCTAAATTAGCGGCTTGCTCAGTTAGGAGTCTTTATGGATAAGGGGGTTTAAATACAGTGTGTAAATCTAATACGGGCGATCAATTAAACCAGGCATGGGATTCATTAGTGTGATCATGGATTACAAGGTTTTTTCAAAATTACTCTTAATTATGACCCCACAGAATTTTTTTAAGATTATCGGAGCAGCAATGTAGGTACGAACATTTGTTATTGTTGCTATGGCAGTTATGTCATCTGCTTTTGAAATTAGCTGTCAACGAGTGTTTAACTCGCGTATGTTATTTTTATTTTATTTTATTTATTAGGAGAACAAACAGAGTAAAATGTACACACTATTTTCTTATACTAAATGATTATCAGATAAACATGCATTTTCCTCCTTAACCGTCCTCACTGGATACATATTATGTTGAGTTTACAAACTAAACCATAACAAACCAAAATATAACTAATACTAACATAATACTAAAAGGTATTTGTTACAAGTTTCTCTATAGAACTAATCTTAAACTATTTCTTTTTATCATTTAAATTGATAGCGTGGCTTGAGATTGCAGAACTAGACTATTAGGTATACATCTATGGATATGATAAAGGCCTTAATTAATTTTAAATCTTAAATCTTACTAATATGGATTTACTGGAACACAATCATCGCTTCCAGAGTCCTCTGAGATTACTCTGAGTATTTGTTTTTTAAATTCGGTTCTCGAAATGTTAAAGATGTCGACCGAGACGAGAGACTTATTGTACGCCTCGCATATGCGACGCAGCGGAGCTCGCACTCCGGCGTTGGTTGCGCACGTAGGCAGGGCGAACAGGGCCGCGGATGTTGCTCTACATTGCGCGCCGAATTATTTTGTATGGAAAATTTTGTTGCTCTTATTTTAAGTAAAAGTTATTTGAATGTACTTATTATGTCGTAAACTAACACCCGTTAAGAGCTTCGCCCGTATTAGACTTACACCCTGTATAATTAAACTCTTAACTCACGTGTATTGAGTCACTACGCGCGAGGCGTGAACGCGAGCTCAGTGCTTGATAATGGAGACCTAGGCTCTCCGGAACATGTCGCGCGTAGTCACTAAATGCACGTGAGTTTAACCGTTTAATTATATTATAGTTATATTTTATTTATAGTTATTATGTCTCAAGAAAGTTTAAACGTGTAACTTGTCGTGAGATCATTGTGTATAGCAACATAATACCTACATGTATGTATATTTAATTGAATGAATAAAAATGTTACCAAAAATTACTGTTTTTTTTCTTATTATGAATTAATTTACATTGACATAAAAAACGAAATGTTAACAGACAAGAATAATAAAGTTCCGACCGCGAACATCGAGTATATGCATAGCAGCGCTATATATATGTATATAGGTCGTTTGTGGTGCGCGTGCCGCGCCCGCTGGACGCGAAATATTTTCAGTCTTCCAATTTGTTTTTATATTTTTACAATATTTTCTGTTCATCGTAAAAGTTATAATCTGTTTACAACATCTCTCTCTCACGTGATTGAATTGAATCTCTAAACTTTTAAGAACCGCCACTAGTGGCGCTAGCCGTCACTAAACATGAAATCAAGCAAACTGCTCCAATATTAAATTAAGTTACAAATTAACTAATTTAATTAACAAACCAAATTATTATATGTTTTATAAAATAAACAACAGCTTCTTCTAATTATTTCTATCGTATTATTTTAAACATAAAATAAAAGTAGGTTGCAATTGCAACCTATTCAAGATTCCGCCCGCGAGTAACATTGAACATTCGTAATATTTGTATAAATACAATTTAAACAAAATGTGACTTTTGTATTAGTAAATGGTGAGAAAACCAACGGATAATTATAATGATAATTAATTAAATCAATCTTGTTGGCGACGTGCTGTAACAATATCCCGACGTCCGCGGACTCATCCGCAGGCGTGTAGTGGGGGCATCAGGCTCGAAATAGCACTGTAGTCGCGAGTCCGGGTCTGAACCCAAACTAGACATGAGCGCCGATGGCCAAATAGCCAGCGGCGGCGCGCCGGTCAAAATTGATCGGCGGCGGCGGCGTATCGGCGGCGTGGCCTTGAAAACTGTTGTTCATAGAGTTAACAGCAAGGACCGCAATTTTCCATAGCAAAATCAAATTGTCAGACGGATTGACTCAATGCACGGATTGACATCATCATCAGCTTATCGCAGTCCACTGCTGGATATAGGCCTCCCCAATTAACGCCATCGTCTTCGATCTTCGGCTGCTCGCATCCAGCTCCTGCCTTGCCTGAGGGCGTCCTACAGTGCGTTTGGCGACACGCAGTCTCCACTCAAGAACTCGTTTACCCCAACGGTTGTCGGTTCTACAGCTAATATAGCCAGCCCACTGCCACTTCAAAGTCAAAGTCAAAGTCAAATAATTCTTTATTCAAATTGGAATAGCAACAAACTCTTTTGAATCGTCTAGATATGAAAACTACTTCCGGTTCGAACCCTACACCGCTGACCCAAGAAGAACCGGTAAGAAACTTGGCGGGAATAATTTTTTCAAACAATGATGGTACATCTTACAACTAACATGCATTAAAAAAAAAAACATAAAATTGATTTTAAACAAATTGAAATATAATAATAATAACAAGAGATGTAAAGTCTCTAAAAGTCACAACATTTATAAGTAATAATTTATAGAGAAGTAAGGTTTCTCTCCGAATAGGTATATAATAATAACATTATATAATGCACGTTTGGAGATGTACAAGGTCTCCAAGCGTAAATCTTCAGCTTGCTAATACGGTGGGCTATGTTGATCAGTTTGGTTCTCTGCCGGATAACCTCATTTCTGATTCGATCCCGCAGAGAGAAGCCCTAGAAACGAAGATGATAACGTCCTCTTGTATCCCGCCTTTATGCAAGGTTAGGATATGGGTATAGTGAAGCACGCTGAACGACCTTGAACTTGTTGACCAGCCGTACCACTTGTGGACCCGTGTCTGAGTCTTCAGACACTGTTGTCTGAAGACAAAAATCTTCAATCAGTGCGTCCTACCCGTCATGACATACGGAGCCGAAACGTGGACACTGACGGTACGGCTGGTCCACAAGTTCAAGGTCGTTCAGCGAGCTTTGTAAAGGGCTTCTCTCTGCGGGATCCCACATGGGATCAACGATGGGAAGACTCGACGTACCTTCAGGTGCGTTTAAACCAAAAGAGCATTCGCTGTTCTAGCGCCCGTTCTACGAAATCAACCAATCACGTTTTGTGTACCGATCGAATTCCGTAGAGTGGGAGGTTAGAACAGCGAATGCTCTTTTAGTTTGAACGCACCTTTCCTAAAATGCTGCCGAACCTAGCTGAATTCTTCTATTCACCTCATCCTCGAAGTTGTTCCTACCCAACTGCAAAGTTTGCCCGAGGTATACATATCTACCTCTCGTACTCGCCATTAATGTTGATCCTTTCCGGCTCAGCGTCTTAAACATGTCCTCCATTGCATTTGAGAACAATTTCGGGGAGATAACGCCTCTTGTGTCCCGCCTCTATGCAAGGTTAGGATATGGGTATAGGATTTGTTTGCTGATTCTGTACTTGGACGGACATGATGGCGGCCTCGTAGAGACATCTTATCGCCAATCAACTTGAAATCGCTGCAAAGACTCCAGAACAGACCAGATCTCAATCGAGTCAAAGGCTTTCTTATAGTCCACAAATGCTAGACACAGGGGCTGATTATACTCTTCGGTCTTTTGTATAATTTGCCGCACTGTGTGGATGTGGTTCTGGTGCCGTATCTGCTCAGAAATCCAGACCGTTAGGCTGGTTCCTGTACTTTCCTGTGTCACGCGGACCGCCCGCGCGGATCTCTCCGCGTGACACAGGAACCAGCCTTACGGAGGTTGGAATTCGCCGAGTCTCCGCGCAAGACGGTTCGTGATCACTCTAGGGAACAGCTTATAGACATGGTCTGGAAGATAAATGGGTCGATATTTGTTTTTCATCAGGGTTTTTTCTACCTTTTTGATAATCAAGCCGACCACACTTGTAATCCATGCCTCCGGAGTTTTCCCTTCGAAATAGAACACCGTTAAAAAAATTTTGGAGCTCCCTCAGTACGGGCTTACCTCCTGCTCTTAACAACTCTATTGTAACGCTATCCTATCCGGGGGATTTTCCGTTTTTAAGCTGCTCTAGAGCGATCTCCATTTCGCCGATACTGACATCTAGCAGGTCTTCGGTTTGGTGGCGTATCAAAGTGGGTCTACAATCCTCATTTTCGGGATCAGGTCGTGATGCATGCGATGCGTATAATCGGCTATAGGAGTCTTCCACTTCGGAAAGGACTGCCAGTTTCGAAGTAACGACTTCTCCACGAGCTGTAATCAGCTTCGTCAGGTGGCTTTTTCCTAGAGATTGTACGAATACCTTTGACATTGTGTTGTTCTGACGATCGCTCTTTTGAATGTGCTGACTGATCTCTCGATTTAGAGTCCGTTTCCCTGACGAAGAGACGGATTTTCACGTCATTCCTACATTAGCCCTAACTGCCCTAAGGTCTCCCCCGAAAGCTTTGAGTCCTCCCTGAGGATGCGAACCACATCTTGAAGGTTCTGGTTAACGTCCGCCGTAGTTTCAGTCGTCAAGAAGAAACAATTAGAGTATATAATTGTATTGGTTTTAGTAATTACTAATACGAATATAAGAAGTACAACCGAGAACAAGAAAACCAAACATGGCTGCTAACTTATATGGATACATAATTTTGTAACTTCCAGGCTTATACATATCTTTATACTCGACTAAATAACCATAATAAGTATTTGTCAAATCTTTTCGAAAGGTGATATTTTCATCGATTTTAGCTATTTAAAAACATTTAACTGTCGGTATTAAAAAAAGCGTAATTTTGTGATGCCTCATCAAGGTCACGCCGATTCCACGCCGGTGGCGGCGTCGGCGGCGGCGGCGCGCCGGCGCGGCGCTCATGTCTAACCCAAACTGATTATAGTGATTATCATGTAGCAAGAGTAGATACTTTGCTTAATTGAGCGTTAAGTACGCTGTTTATTTTTAATTATTGTGCAACGCATATTGAATTAAATGCTTATATTGTAACACTACTGTTATATGTTGACCAGCATAGCGCAGCGTAGGCCTGCCCCTGCGAACACCGAAGTTCGTAAATTTCGGGCATTTGTCTCTGTCACTCCAACGAAGTTGTCGTTAAAGAGACAGAGACGAAGCTTCGAAATTAGCGGATTTCCGTGTCCGCGGTATGGCCGCGATGATCGACACAGGCCGTCGTGGCCTGGTTATTTGCCTCCCGATATTGACTTAATGGCGTTCGCCGCTTCGCAAACCGGTATTGTATCAAATCAAATCAATAGTTATTTGTTTTACTAGGGAGCAAAGTGATTGTTTAACTCTCGTGCAAATATTGAAACCCGAGCAAGCGGGTAAATTCCAGAATTTGAACCACGAGCGCAGCGAGTGGTTCATAAAATGGAATCTTGAGCGATGCGAGGGTTTTAAGGCAGGAGAGTTGAACAAGCTTTGCTGCCGAGTGAAATACAACATTTTTCACCACACTAAAGCGAGGAAACATGCGAAATAAAACTCAAACATAACAAATTAGAAGGTATTTATTTGCAAGTCCTCAACTTCCAAAAAATAAACAAATCAACAAATAATAAAACAATAACCTCAAATATTTATCTTGTCGTGGCAATGCTTAAAAATTCAGGATAATTCCAAAATGAGACTCATGTAGTTATTGGCGATTTTTCTGTGATTTTCGGAATTATCCCACTTTCGCATCTCGCAATTACCCGAACACTTGAAAATTAAGAGTGAAAGAAAACAAAACACGACCGAACTCGTTTAGATTTTAAAAGAAAAAAATATTCGGATGCGTTCTGAAATTTTGCATAGTGTCAACACTTTTATGTTCCTATTGTTTTTATATGTCGTATTTTTAGAACTTTTAATTAAAAACCTTTTACAAGAAAATGTGGTATGTAAGAAGATTAAAACACAGTTTTGCGCTCTGAAATTGAAGGACAAACAGCGTGTTTACGAGCAGTGTGGTGAAATAGTTATTTGTTATACAAGGGTGCAAAGTTGTATTTTACCCGCGAGTATGAAATTGAAACACGAGCAAGCGAAAGGATTCTATAGTTGAACCACGAGCGAAGCGAGTGGTTCTAAAATAGAATCCTGAGCGCAGCGAGTGTTTTAACATACGAGAAGTAAAATACATTTGGACCCGTGTGTAACACAAAACTTTTCCCCTCACTATAGCGAGGAAACTCAAAAAAGGTAATTATTTGTTCACATTACAATCATCATCGGGTTAATGATAATAATTTTCCAAATGCATCATAATATTTAATGCAAGATTTTGTTGCAGTAAACTTACCACGAAAAAGTAAACGCAGCACGATTTTAACACATTCCTGTAGTTGCACACCAACGCCAATGCATTATTAAATCATTCTCATTCATTATTTTTACAAAATTATAACAGAACACCCTGAAAGTTGTTTAGTTTACTATTTTTATGCGTGTTCGAGTCGGTAAATAAAGATTATAACCTATAATATTCTTTGACAATGTTGACGTTGACATTTTCTGCGTTTTGTGATTGCATCTTATCATCTTTCACTAAAACAATCGTTACTTATGGAATTTTAGGATTTATATGTTAAAATCATCATATTATATAAAGGTTTGTATTTTACACTAAATTCTCAAACAAATTATTTAATTATCATTAATATGGAACAATTTCCATGAGCATTTTACGTTTTGTTATTCCAAAACCAAGGTCATTACTTTGCCACACAAGTGAATAATATGCGTTTTTACACGTTCGTATTAAAGGATAAACGAGCACTTTACGAGCTAGTGAGGGGAAAACGTATTTTTGTAAGTGTATGGCATTCATAATTTTTCTTTTTACTAAAATCGATCTCATGGTTCCTAAGACAAGATTTCGCTGTCTGTTACGGTTTCCAAAACCTCCATACTGACCGATTTGGATTGATCACCCTGTATAATTTGGGGCATAATTTTTAATTCATTCAAATTATTTATCTATTTATTTAATCTTTATTGCACAAAATAAAATCATATAAAATCATACAAAAACTTAATGCTATGAAGCATTCTCTACCAGGCAACCATCGGGCAAAACAGAGAAACTGTGAGCGGTGCAAGAGAAGCTATACAATGAACAAAATAACAACTGATCCAATACTGAATACACTATTACATAGATAATAATATTAATAATATATAGGTACACTAATATATAAATATATATTTACATATATAAATAACTATACACATATATAAATACAAATACAGATAGAAAACACAAAGGAGACTCATTAACAATGATTAGTTCAGTCAGCAAAGTATTCACATACACTTGTTTTAAAGACGAGCTTGTTGGGGCTTTCCTGATTTCAGTAGGAAGAGCATTCCAGAGGCGAGCTGCTTGGACAGCGAATGAGTTGGCCATGAAGCCCGTATAATTATACGAACACAAAGTTCGTTCTTGGTGCAAAGGTTGTCTATCGCCATTCAGCGCGGCAATGCTGCCAGCGTTATGGGAACTTTTGCACCGGGAATGACTCGGGGCGGGTTATTCGATTAGTGTTTATCGTAGGTTTTTTATTTTTTTTTATTGTATTCTGATTATTTTATAAAAAAAAGAAAAAACAGACCGGTTATATTGTATATAATAAATTGTCCTCAACAGTTAACACAAAGTATATTTCCCATTAGATATTTTAAGAGTATACATATACTATGATCTTATGACAAGTTACACATTCCTCGATAGAACATCGTCTGATACTCTGATATATAACAGCTATACATGAAAATTATAATCAGGTTTATTTATTCTTAAAACCAGTCACTTTACACCCCTGTTTTAGAGGTCAATCTTCAGTTCAGCGACCGTTCGAGGTCGCAATCCATTACCAAATCAATAAACTTCCAAATGCTGAATCAATATTTTATGTTCAGCTATGAATCTGACAGTTGTTGGGACCTCATGCCTACGTAGCGCAACCGTCGAGTGCAGTATCGCGGGCCTCCTTTTTTTTGTTTAAGGGGGGAGAAATGCTTTACGCATACCGCCCGGGTGCGGGAGGGTGCCCGAACGGTTATGTGGGACTCCCGTTTGGCTAATGAGGCCTACGGTATTATACCCACTAAAAACCTCCCCCATATGCCACCTCGTCGATGTCGGTTACGAGAACGCTCTCGCTTACATTCGCAACCCCTTGGGCGGCAGCTGCTTGCCGGCAGCTCCTTCGCGGGTGTCCGAAGACCCTCCACGCTGGGCGCGCCAGATGGTTGCGCGCGCCTTCCTCCTCGGTCTCCATGATGCATTGTGGCGGACCAATCGCGGGCCTGTTCCCCGACCACTCAAGGACACTACACTAACGTTGTTCACCAGAATCTTTCTCTTTGTGAAACGTTTTTTTTTTTAATATTTACTACCACAGTTACAGTGTAGTGGATACAAATAAATATCTCCTACCCGGTATGAATCTTCTGGTGCCGTCGTAACTTTACCTTTGTAATGCACCTGTACTCACAAAGATTACATTTGTGAGGCTTATCGCCAGCGTGTGCCATCTCATGTTTTCGTAGGTCTGATTTCCGACTGAAATTTTTGTTACATGTGCTGCATTTAAACGGCTTCTCTCCAGTATGAATCCGTTGGTGAACTTTTAAGTAACCACGCCAAATGCACCTGTACTCACAGAAATTACATTTGTAAGGCTTAACTCCAGTGTGTGTCATCTCATGTGTTTGTAGGTTTGATTTCTGAGTGAACTTCAAGTCACATGTGCTGCATTTAAACGGCTTCTCTCCAGTATGAACACTCTGGTGCCTTCGTAAGTCTCCCTTTGTAATAAACCTGTACTCACAGAGATTACATTTGTGAGGCTTATCGCCAGCGTGTGTCATCTCATGTCTTTGTAGGTGTGATTTCCAACGGAACTTCGAATCACATGTGCTGCATTTAAACGGCTTCTCCCGAGTATGAATTCTCCGGTGCTTTCGTAAATCTGAACTAGTAATGCACCTGTACTTACAAAAATTACATGTGTAAGGCTTAACGCCAACGTGCGTCGTCTCACGACTTGGTTGTGTATTTACGTTGTGAATGTTCAAATGAGCCAGCAAACTGTTCTTATCACCTGTCGTGTACTCGCAAACATCACACATGAAATACGACACACCATGTTCTCTCTTCTCGTGCTCTAGTAACAGCAATTTTGTATGAAATTTAGAACTACAAAAAGCACATGATAACTCTTGAGTTCTGGACGAATGATGAGAATGTTGTATGTGATTCCTTAAAATAGTCTTGTTACTAAAACGTTCGCCGCAGTGTTCACACGTGTAAGGTTTCTCCCCACCGCGCATGCTCGTGTGTCCCTCATCGCCGCGGAGGCGCTCGAGCCTCACGGAGCAAGTCATCGCGAGCTGTCGCCGGGCGCGAGGACAGACTGCAACAACAATACAAGTCAAACGTGAGACCACGCAAGTGCGAGAGGGACAGAAAATGAGCGCCGGTTACGGCATCTGTAGTCGAGTTGCTGAACTCCGCGTGTTAAGACTGGAATGCTGTGTAACATTAATTAAATGTTTTATCTTTAATCGCAGGGTGGCCATTCTTCTACAGATAGTGTTGGAATGGAAGGCAGGTGTGATATTATGAAGGTACGTTTTTTTTTGTCAATTATTGTCCTGTAAATGTAAAAAAAACTTTAATTTAAACTATTTGGCTACTTTATCAGAGTCATATACTTGTACGACGTTGACTGTACTTACGCAACAGTTCGTTACTAGTCTCATCGTCGTCCACAATCTCTGGCTTGGCTAGCGGCTCTCCACCTGAAGCAAACATACAATGCAACCATTAAGCTACGGATTTGATTTGGTCAGAAACACAAACAAAGGATTGCTGCAAGAGAGTGTACTCACCCGGCATCAACTCAGTGCTTCCACCCGCCCTGTCTCCGTCCTCCACTTCTGCCCCGAGCATTTCACCTAGAGCACACAAACACAATACTAATATTAAGCATGTAAACCACAAACATAACAACGAGACTGAGATTTGGCTTATAAAGCTCGTAAGAACGATAAATGGCTGAAAACCGAATTTCACGTGTGGTGCGGACCGCACCAGTTCAGCTTCCTAAGGCTACGTAGAACGGAGCGGAACCGGTCGCCTGCCCGGGGCTCCGCCCGCGCACCCTCCGGGGGTGACACTCACCATCTACCTTGACGGCTCCGCCCGCGCACCCTCCGGGGGTGACACTCACCATCTACCTTGACGGCTCCGCCCGCGCACCCTCCGGGGGTGACACTCACCATCTACCTTGACGGCTCCGCCCGCGCACCCTCCGGGGGTGACACTCACCATCTACCTTGACGGCTCCGCCCGCGCACCCTCCGGGGGTGACACTCACCATCTACCTTGACGGCTCCGCCCGCGCACCCTCCGGGGGTGACACTCACCATCTACCTTGACGGCTCCGCCCGCGCACCCTCCGGGGGTGACACTCACCATCTACCTTGACGGCTCCGCCCGCGCACCCTCCGGGGGTGACACTCACCATCTACCTTGACGGCTCCGCCCGCGCACCCTCCGGGGGTGACACTCACCATCTACCTTGACGGCTCCGCCCGCGCACCCTCCGGGGGTGACACTCACCATCTACCTTGACGGCTCCGCCCGCGCACCCTCCGGGGGTGACACTCACCATCTACCTTGACGGCTCCGCCCGCGCACCCTCCGGGGGTGACACTCACCATCTACCTTGACGGCTCCGCCCGCGCACCCTCCGGGGGTGACACTCACCATCTACCTTGACGGCTCCGCCCGCGCACCCTCCGGGGGTGACACTCACCATCTACCTTGACGGCTCCGCCCGCGCACCCTCCGGGGGTGACACTCACCATCTACCTTGACGGCTCCGCCCGCGCACCCTCCGGGGGTGACACTCACCATCTACCTTGACGGCTCCGCCCGCGCACCCTCCGGGGGTGACACTCACCATCTACCTTGACGGCTCGCGCCCGCCGTGAGCGATATTTTTTATGTACGCACCGCGCAAATGTTATTATTGTAACGGTCAATTTAGTTAATATATTTTTTATAAAGTTTACAGTCCACTTTTGATTAATCTCCAGCTAGCTAGACCAACAACGTGTCATTACTCCAGTGCAGTGAGTTTCGGACTTTTTATCTGGTCTATTTTGAAGAGAAAATTGAGAGCAATTAAACATGCTGGTATAAATGCCATGAAGAAAGCGATCGTATTTCACTGGCACATACCACTACCACTGGGTCACAAACGTGCTGCTAGCAAATAATTTTTTTACTGTTTTGAAGACCATAGCCCAGGCAAAAGGTAGTCATATTGACTAAAAGTTAATTTAATGACAAAATGTAATATTTATTCTCTCGTTTTTTCTTACTCATGGTAATAAATTGTTGCAACTAAAATATTACAGTCCTTTGAAATTGGTAACACTTCATATCGTTCACCCTGTATGTCAGCGCGACTACAGCCGGTGCCCGACCACAACACTGGATAGCAACGAGTGGACACTCAATCTCATGTGACATGAATTATTCATTCAATATGTACTTTATTCAATTTATTGAGTGATCATATCAACATCAAAGTTAAAAATAGTTAAAGAGACATTCTAATGAACTCTAATCCATCTGGAGTAGCTCAGAATATTACAATTGTAAATACTCACACAACATCTCATCAGGTTGATCTTCTGGCAGATCTTCATTTGGCATCTCTGGTTTGAAAGCATGCTCCTCCCCTAAAGTTTATAAATAATTAGCTATTTACAGCTGACAATGAGTACAGGAACTAATATAACATGTTGCAGCTACTTTTGTCTATGGCAAGTTACATTCCCAGTATTCCTGCACTAGAGCATGTACTCACACAGCACAGGCTCCTTACTGGCCCCGTCTCCATCCTGCAACTCGGGCTCCACTGCGGGTTCTTCCTCTAAACAGAACAAACATAACACAAATCAGTTTACTAAAGATATTTTTAAAAACTACCATGCAGTAATACCTGTACTTTTACCTAATAACTACAATGTTATCTGCTCACAATATGGTGTAAAATCAAATCAGCCATCTACACCATGTTTGAAGAAATGAGATAGTAATATGTGTATACCATGTTTGTCACATTTTTGAAATGTGGAGATTGAAGGAGGCTTTCCTACCTTTGACAAAGTTCTCTCCCTGCAGCCGCGCCTGCAGCTCGGCCTGGCAGCGCTGCACTTGCCGCTTGAAGTCGCTCGCGTCTCGCAGGCGGCCCACGCACTTCCAGCAGATGCCGCGCGAGCCCGAGCCATCCCACGTTATCTGCGCGTGTAATTATGTCGTATTCAAACACATGCCGCTGGATACATTTAAAAACAAGTATTCCCAAATCAAGTGGAGATAATTATTACAACATTAACGAGGACGCACATGTATATCGAAGCACTGCTCCAACATGTCGGAATATATCTCCGTTATGCCGTGCTCTGTGTACGGCGTCGTCAGGTCCTTGTCCGGAGCACCGCGCAGGCAGCAGCAACATGAGTGCGGCACGTCCATCACCGGGTTGTCGAATAATGCAACAAATAATGAGTTAAATTTGTATTGCGTACTTCACAGCAACAGTTGCGATTATATTAGTTTGCATCCATGGTTTGCATCACAGACTACTAAGAAGATACGTTTGCATGCCTAACCTAACCTGTCATCGGTCAATGCTCAGATTAAGAATGTCATCGTCGCCCACAGATAAAGACGAATCTCTTAAACCTGTATTACACGGATGGCAACGACGGCTTCCGACATATCAGCACATTATAGTGGCTTATATTATATCGCCAAAGATTTTTACTGCTGGGTCGCGTTTTATAAAGTTACAATTTACAATTTCGCTGTTTGCCTCTCTTTCTAGCCATTATGTGCGTGCGTTAGAGAGGCAAACAGCGAAATTGTAAATTGTAACTTTATAAAACGCGACCCTGGTTATGCGGATAAGTGTTTTAGTGAAAGCAATGTAATCTTTAAATGTTGTTTCCATTACATGATGACAAGGCCATGCATTATATGGCTGCACAATATTGCCTTCCGTGAGCTGTCACTGTCATGCTGTCAAGCCTGTCAAGCAAGTCCGACAGATGGGACACTAATTCACTTTCACTTTTATACCGGAGTTCACCTTTTACTTTGTTACTCTCTTCTCTTGTATGTTTCTGCTGTTGCGTTACCGCCCGGTATTCAAATACAGCACTTCTCTACTCCTCGATAGTAATAAGACTTCGGTCGCAGGATGTCGCTAAACGCTATGTGCGTGAAAGAGGAACACGGCGGCAAAGTTTTGGTCGACGGTGAGTTTGAGGCAGCTACTTCATATATTATATACTAATTAGCGTGTTGCAATACTGATGCGTTGTGCGAGGAAGTCGCCAGCTCTTCGGTCTTTAGATACATCAACCAGACGTTTCGCGATCTCAGCAAACAATTTGCGTGCGCTGGGGCCCCATGAACCTAAAGTTGCGATACGGCGAGGAAATGCCGCCAGCATCCTCGGTACAATGCCACACGGGCCAATCTTAGATATAGGTTAGGTTAAGTAGATTAGTTAGATTTAATCTATGTACATAAATTGTAGTTTTGAAAATAAATATATATAAAAGTTAGCGTGTCCTTTTTAGGTATTTTTATAATTGTATTAGGTATGTCAGCTAATAAATAAAAATAAAATAAATAAATAAATATCTTGGGACATCTTACACCCCCAATACTGTACACTGTAATATAACCAGACATCGGATTCCGTGGTGCGGATTCTCTTGACAGCTAGGGACTTCCTATATTGATAAACTCATTTATCGATACTAGTTCTACACACTAGTGACGGCCCCCTACATTGTATGTATTTTTTGTAACTATGTATTTGTCTGAAGACAAGTAAGAAAGTCACACTTAGTATATTTAATCCCTTTAAATTTTTTTAGTGAAAATAAATAATGCATATTAAAAAAATAGAAGACTTGCTTCGAAAGCAACCTGAAGTAATTTAGCATGGGTTTAAGTTTCAACAATAAAAGATGGGACAGTTATGAAGAAATTAATTGTGACAAGTAAATTTTTAAAAACGTTTGCAATAAGAATGAAAACATTTAGTTGTTATTTTATTGCTTGTACTCTTTTAATAAAAAAATACTTAATAAGCAAACCTTTGTGTGATCACTAGTATTTAAAACTAATATCGATAGATGAATTTATCGATATAGGAAGTCCCTCTCCCTAGCTGTCAAAAAATTTGCCCCAAGGAATCCGATGTCTGAATATAACTAATGTCCTATGTGTGACTGGTTTGAAGCTATATTGATACATCGTTTGACAGTTGTTAAGGAGGAAGCGGAATACATGGAAGAGGACCATGAAGGAGTGGATGTAAAGGAGGAGCCTTATTTCTCGGACAGTGAAGTGCGAGCGGGCCTGTTCACAGACCATGTGCTGAAAGAGGAGCTTGAGCTGGGGCCGGAGTCCCTGCACCGCCCCAATGTCACTATGGTGGTGTTACATGGTAAGAAATGAAATAATTATAACCAGGCTTATTCCTCTACATCTGATGATACATTATGAACATTCAAGATATATTATCTTGATGGACACTTTCTGAAAGAATAGGTACATAAATGATACATATAAATAATTATTGTGAGAGTACATGACGTAAACTAAACAAAGCTTGTACTGTGAGTACTTCCCAATGGAAAATTTGTAGGATTGTGTGTTCTTTGAATATTATTTGACAATGATATTCTCAAAAAATATCACCAGGTATTATACAAGCTTACTGCATGGACTATGATATATCAAAGGTCTCTTTTTCAACTTATTTTATTATAACTCTAAAACTATTTAAAATATCTCTTTTGTGACTTCTACATTAATAATCTACATTAAATTTCCTATCAGTTATGTCCAAACAGTTTTACTCTACAATCAATACTTTAGGAGGTACAGAGTGTTAAAGTTGATAAAAATAAGAGGTGCCTTTGGACCCTCGACTTGAAGGCTGACAGGTTATATGAACTCGGAAATAATGCCGACCGGGAATTGCACTCCTTGGCAGTACTGCGAATAAATGCAATATCTACCAAGTAAGGATGGAACCCGAACTACTATATGCAGCGAGAGTTTCCTGTAGTCTACTTTATCGAACCTGCTTTACACTAACTATTTATGAGTAGCGTTTGTTGAAGTTGACTTGAGGGGAAAATAGTTTTCCTATCTAAAAGTATTAGCCGTATTTAATACTGTTCAAGTTTGCAACATAGCAATCTATTTTTATTTGTTTAGTGGCTCTACTGTCAACGTGACGTTTGAACTTGACGTTTCCCCTCCCCTCTCGTTAGTACAAAAAGTCAGTGTGATTTCAAACCGCCATTGAGTCGACACAGTTTTCGCTCTCGTATATTCTATTCTCGAATTAAAACACCATTCACACGCAAGTTCATCATACATCAAACCAGCGAGTGCAAGGAGCCCCACGACCGAGTGCAAAGAGCGGACCCAAAGCTAAGTTGCACTCTGGAGGTAACGGTCAGGTGACTTCAGTTGGCAGGAGAATCCCGGTCGGCGCCAACAGCGGACAGCGAAGCTACGGATCCAACCTCCAGCATCAGGCACGGAAGGTAATCCAATCACTCCGCTGTATATCTGTTCACTTCACGTTTCTTTTAACAGGCACCAACATTCTTGCTCCCCCACACCCTAACGTTTTCCAATTTAAATTTTACAACGGTAATTCCGACTTTCTCTCGTTACAACATTACAGTCCACTTTCTTCGTCTCTCGAACATTTTGGTTCTTCAAACCGGATATTTTGATAGGTGACCTCTGGTTTTATCGTTTGTTTTCGCGTAGTCACTTATCGGATTCCGTTACTTATTTATTTACCTGTCGTTATTTTGAGAAAAAATATTAGGGTAGGATTTATAAAAATATTCGTGGGTAAGCAAGAAGGTCGGTCGTGTGGTGGTGTTTTAACAATTAAGTACTCATTCATTCAGTTGACCGTCATAAATAATATTCCTGGCAACACTTTCGTTTATGTCAGTTGTCACTGCCATTACTGTCAGTGTCACCCTGGATGAAAATAGCATTATCGTCGTAATTGTTTCGATTAGTTTTTGTTGTTGTTTTCTTCTATTCTCAACTGTTCAGCATGGGGCCCGGTGGTAATACAAGGGAGTCCGAAGCGGTTGTTGACCCGCTACTGATTGCCCGGGACTATGCGTTGATGAGAATAGAATATTTGCAGATGTTGTCGGATGAAGATCTCGCTTTGTGTGACGAACGCGAATTGAGCTCAATAGCTCAGAATTTTCACGAAGCGCAAATAAAGCTTCTTAGCTGTAACCCGCGAAGTGACCATCGGGAAATCTGTAGCCATACAGCATTATTTGACACAAAACTTAGGTCAGTAAGAGCGCGCTTAGTGAGGGAGTTAAAACATACAACTACAAAAACACAACAATTGGTTATGCCAAAATTGCCGAAACTACAGATAAAGCCTTTCGATGCTAGGGTTGAGAATTGGTTGTCATTTATCGAACTTTTTAATTCTATAGTGCATACACGCACGGATATTGCGCCGGTTGAGAAGTTGCATTATTTATTATCGAGTGTGCAAAATGAGGCGTATGATCTGATAAAGAATTACCCTGTCAATGATGAGAACTATAACTTGGCATATGACACATTATATAGGCAATATAATAAACCTAGACTTATCGCAACAACCTACTATGAAAAGTTAATTCAATGTGAAGCAGTGAAAGGATGTCGGACTAGTGACCTGCAGCGGGTTCATAGGGTCTTTAATGAAAACTTGTCAATATTAAAAGGCTTTAAGTTACCAGATGTCAATTTCATGCTTGTGCAGTTACTATGGTCGAAGCTTGATAAAAGTACAAAAGAGCAGTTTGAATTAGAGCACAACTCGGATGAAATTCCTGTGCTAAGTAAGTTGCAGGACTTTATTGAAAAAAGGTATCGGGCTTTGGATGCTGCAGGGTTTATGACTAGTGTTGCTCAACCTAGTGTAAGTAAGCCTGTCTCTAAGGGGAATACAGCTTTGGTTGTGTCTGCCACAACATGTGTGTTGTGTAGTGAGGCACATAGCATAGCTTCTTGCCCTGTATTCTTAAGTTCTGACCCGGCGAGTAGGTTTAAATGTGTCAAGGAGAATAATTTATGTATATTGTGCCTATCGGGTTCACATTCTGTGAAGTTTTGTAAAGCAAAGCAGCGGTGTGAGCAGTGCAGATTTTCCCATCATACTCTACTTCATTTTAATAATTCAAAGGCACCTGCTTCAGCCGCAAATAGTAATACGAGTTCTTCAAAGTCTCAAGTAGAAATTCCAAACCCGCTAACTATGGTTGCAAATAACATGGCAACTTCGCCTTTGTTTTCGACAGCCTATGTGTGTCTTAGGGATGTTCAGGGGACCTTTGTTCCAATTAGAGCTGTACTGGATTCTGCTAGTGGCTGTAATTTCTTAAGTGAAGCCTGTGCTGAAAGATCAGGTCTGCGGTTCAAGGATGGTAGGCATGCTGTGACTGGTATTGGTCACTCAACAGCTGAACCTGCAGGTACCTTGTCATGTGTCATTTCACCCACCAGTGGTCGCCCTAATGTGACCATTTCGTTAGAGGCCTATGTGTTACCTACTATATGCCCAGACGTACCAGCCGAGCATATGGATTTATCGTCGTGGCAACATATTAAGGATTTGGATTTAGCTGATCCGTCTCCTCACATCCCGGGTCCTGTCGACATGCTCCTGAGTGCTGGCATTTTCGCTTCGTCGCTGCGCCCTGGACTGGTCCATGGGGATCCAGATCAACCGACTGCCCTTAACAGTGCTTTCGGATGGCTCTTGATGGGTGGTGCTGCCACCGCTGAAGTGGCTCCTTACTCTCGAACTGACTCTTGTTCTCGCACTGAGTTTTGCTCTCTCTCTGGTTCTCACTCTCCCTCCGATTCTCACTCTCCCTCCGATTCTCACTCTCACTCCGACTCTCGCTCTCGCTTAGATCCTCGCCCTCGCTTAGATTCTCGCCCTCGCTTAGATTCTCGCACTCGCTCATATTTTCGCACTTGCTTAGATTCTCGCCCTCGGTCCGATCCTCGCCCTTGGTCCGATCCTCGCTCTCGGCCCGATCCTCGCTCTCGCTCCGATTCTCGCTCTCGTCCCGACCTTTACTCTCCCTCAGATTCTCGCTCTCGCTCAGACTCTCGACCTCGCTCCAATTCTCGTTCTTGTTCTCGCCCCCGATTCGCCTCGCCTCTCGTTTTTTGTGCTCAATCTTATCGTCAGCCTCAATCCCTCTCAGCTTTAGTTATATGTTCCCTTATCGCTTGCCTCTCTGCTCTTGCTTTCACGCCCGTTCTCGTTGTCACATTCATTCTAGTTCTCGGGCTAGCCTTCTCCGTTTCTGTCGCTGTCGCTGTAACCCTTGTCGTCGGGTCGCCTATCACTACGCTGTCGTCTTTGTCGCACTCCTGTTTATGGTCTAGACTCCAAAGGTGCTTTCGTTCGTGTAGTACAGCTAACTTTCGCTCTTGTCGTGACACTCGTTCCCCTTTCGTTCTCGCGTCAGGTCATCTGATGGTAGGCGGTCGTTCAGCGCGAGATTCGCACGGCAACGGTATTAGCGTCTAACTTTTATTATAAATATGTTCTGTCGTTTTCCCTTTGGATTTGTTAGTTTGTAGTTTTTCGTTTGTATTCTCTGGGTTAAAACACTGTCGTATTTTGGTAGGCGGATAATGTTCAAGTTTGCAACATAGCAATCTATTTTTATTTGTTTAGTGGCTCTACTGTCAACGTGACGTTTGAACTTGACGTTTCCCCTCCCCTCTCGTTAGTACAAAAAGTCAGTGTGATTTCAAACCGCCATTGAGTCGACACAGTTTTCGCTCTCGTATATTCTATTCTCGAATTAAAACACCATTCACACGCAAGTTCATCATACATCAAACCAGCGAGTGCAAGGAGCCCCACGACCGAGTGCGAAGAGCGGACCCAAAGCTAAGTTGGACTCTGGAGGTAACGGTCAGGTGACTTCAGTTGGCAGGAGAATCCCGGTCGGCGCCAACAGCGGACAGCGAAGCTACGGATCCAACCTCCAGCATCAGGCACGGAAGGTAATCCAATCACTCCGCTGTATATCTGTTCACTTCACGTTTCTTTTAACAGGCACCAACATTCTTGCTCCCCCACACCCTAACGTTTTCCAATTTAAATTTTACAACGGTAATTCCGACTTTCTCTCGTTACAACATTACAGTCCACTTTCTTCGTCTCTCGAACAAATACCTATACAGGGTGATCAATCCAAATGGGTCAGTATGGCGGCTTTGGAAACCATAACAGATAGCGAATACTTGTCGTAGGAACCATGATATCAATTTTGGTAAAAAGAAAAACTGCATTCATACATTTACAAAAATATGTGTAGGTACTGGGCCCAGGTATCGAAACTGGACTTTTAGAAAAATAAAATATTATTACTTTCATTTGGATATTGGTTGTGTAGCTCACTGTTCAAATAAGGAACGTCAAATGTCTTATGTGTATATGTACATACCCATTACTAGTTACGACGTGCTGGTCGTTTAGTTATGTTTTCCACCTGAAGGTATGACCGCAGCGTCCGAGTGTGACGTCACGGGGCGGGTCGGTGACAGCTAACTGCAGAGGACGCTCTTCTAAGATGAGGAACCACATACTTTGGCCAACATTTTGCCATTAGATATAGACGTATAGTTGGACCACATTAACACTTTCGACCCCATGTACCCGCCTGACGAGTACTCGTAAACTCTACTCAGATGCCGGCATACTCGCTAGGAGGGCAAGAGCTATGAACCTTCACGAGACGCCAGAGTACTCGCCAGGCATACTCGCTAGGAGGGCAAGAGCTATGAACCTTCACGAGACGCCAGAGTACTCGCCAGGCATACTCGCTAGGAGGGCAAGAGCTATGAACCTTCACGAGACGCCAGAGTACTCGCCAGGCATACTCGCTAGGAGGGCAAGAGCTATGAACCTTCACGAGACGCCAGAGTACTCGCCAGGCATACTCGCTAGGAGGGCAAGAGCTATGAACCTTCACGAGACGCCAGAGTACTCGCCAGGCATACTCGCTAGGAGGGCAAGAGCTATGAACCTTCACGAGACGCCAGAGTACTCGCCAGGCATACTCGCTAGGAGGGCAAGAGCTATGAACCTTCACGAGACGCCAGAGTACTCGCCAGGCATACTCGCTAGGAGGGCAAGAGCTATGAACCTTCACGAGACGCCAGAGTACTCGCCAGGCATACTCGCTAGGAGGGCAAGAGCTATGAACCTTCACGAGACGCCAGAGTACTCGCCAGGCATACTCGCTAGGAGGGCAAGAGCTATGAACCTTCACGAGACGCCAGAGTACTCGCCAGGCATACTCGCTAGGAGGGCAAGAGCTATGAACCTTCACGAGACGCCAGAGTACTCGCCAGGCATACTCGCATTGTATCTTTGCTACCTCAGGGCTGCCACTGCAACTACAAGAAAAATTAGTAAGGATTTTGCCAAGTTCGTGTAAATATCGACCCGAATATCCGATTTTTACAGTTTATTACTACATGTTACATTTTTATTTATTTCACCTAATGAGATTACAAAATAAAATATATCAATAAGAGTTTAAAAAACCGTAAATCGTAAAACTTAATAGTTGTTATGTATAGACAATGAGGGTAGTTTTTCCGACATTATCTAAAATGTGAGGTAGATGTGAAAAGCCAGTCTATTCCGCGATTCATGACCAGGACCCAGAAACCGTGAGTTATATTAGTGGCGACGAGAAAACTAGGACAAAAGTGTGCAAATAAGGTGTTAAATTGTGTGATTTGAGTGAAAAACACAAAAGTAGGTTTTATTGTGCAAAATGGGTATAAAGTTTGGGGAGTTTGATGTGGCACATGGCTGCTGGAAAAATTACATAGAGCGGTTTATTTTCTGTCTAAAGGCAAGTGATATTGTGGATGATGGTAAGAAAAGAGCAAATTTATTAGCTGTGTGTGGTCCCGACTTGTATGATCTAATTATATCATTGGTAGCTCCAACAGAAATACCTCGGTTACCTTTACAACAATTGTAGCCAAGTTGAATAACCATTTTCACCCGAAACCAAATGAAATCATCCAGTCATACAAATTTCATACAAAGTGCCAAGAGGAGGGTGTAAAAATTAGAGATTACATAGCTCAACTAAGAAAATTGAGTATTGATTGCAATTTTAAAGATTTGGATCGTACACTGAGGGATCGTTTAGTATGTGGTATAAAAGATAAAGAAGTGCAGAAAAAATTGTTACAACAGAATACATTGACTTTTGATCAAGCTTGTGAGATTGCTTTGTGTCATGAGGCGGCGGGGATAGACTCAAGTATTATTGTACCAGGGCCATCCAGTCAGATTGTGAGCGATGTAGAATGGCCGATGGAAGTAAATAAGTTTATTAGCAGGAAAGATGACAAGCAAGCAGATAGGATGTCTTGTTTTCGATGTGGCAAACCACATAAAGGGCCATGCAGGTTCAGATGGTCCAAGTGTTATCATTGTGGGAAAACAGGGCATATTGAGTCTGTTTGCATAACAAAGAGCAAAGCAGGTAAGGCACCCAAATCAGATTTCCATGGATTATATGAAGAGGTTACTCTTAATAATATGAGGCAAGATAGGACAGTACCGGCATACATGATGGGAGTCAGGCTGAACGGGGTGAAGATAGATATGGAAGTCGACTCAGGGTGCGCTTACAGTCTCATAAGTGAGCAGACCGCCAAGATGATTTGGCATGGACAGATTCCAATAATGGAGGATGTGGATATTTCCTTAAAGACATGGACGGAGAATAGACTGTGCATCTTGGGGAAATCTGTGGTTTCAGTAGAATATAAGGAGATAAGAAAAAACTTATTTATTGTTGTGGCTAAAGGAAATGGGCCAAGTTTAATGGGTCGGAATTGGTTCCAGGATATGGGTGTGCGTGTGGAAGGAGTAAATAACCTAAAGATAGATACCGATAAATTGGCTACTTGTTTAAAAGAAATACAACAGAAATATTCTGGGGTATTTCAGGAAGGACTAGGGAAATATACTGGACCTGTGGTTAGTATCAGACCAAAAGAAGGAGCCAAACCAGTGTTTTATAAGAGTAGACCGGTACCGTTCGCAATAAAAGGCCGGGTTTACAAAGAATTGGACAGATTAGAAGCAGAAGGCGTCTTAGAGCCAACCTCTCATTCCGAATGGGCAACGCCTATAGTTCCAGTTCTCAAGCCAGATGGGAAAGTTCGTCTGTGCGGGGATTATAGGGCGACGGTCAACGCCGTGACAGATACTGACACTTACCCTTTGCCTACAATTAGTGAAGCATTTGCAGAACTCCAAGGGGGAGTTTTATTTACAAAGATCGACTTAGAACGTGCGTACACCCAAGTTATGGTTGATGAACAGACGGCGGACTTGCTGACTATTAATACGCCTAAGGGATTATATAAGATGAATAGGTTACCGTTCGGGGTAAAAGCTTGCCCAGGGATATTTCAACGCCTTATGTCAACATTATTAGCAGGAATTCCTGGCGTGGCAGTACTGTTAGACGACATCGTGGTGACTGGCAGCGGAGTAAAAGAACATAATACCAGACTCGAAGCAGTACTTCAGAAGTTACAGCAGGCCGGATTACGGGTAAATAAAAATAAATGTAAATTTGCAGCTAGGACTGTACAATTTTTGGGGTTTGTTATAGACGAGTTGGGAATTCATCCATGCGAAGAAAAAATTCGTGAGATTGAGAAAACTCCGGCACCGCGGAACGTAAAGGAACTTCAAGCTTTCTTGGGACTGATAAATTTTTATGACCGGTTTTTACCACACAAAGCATCTATTTCGGAACCACTGTACAGATTACTCGACAAGCAAGGACAATGGAAATGGGACTCATCGCACCAGAATGCATTCGAGAAACTAAGGAAGATATTGTCTAGTAAAGATACTTTAGTACATTATGACGTAAGGAAAAAAACTCATTTTATCGTGTGACGCTTCACAGTACGGATTGGGGGCAGTATTAGAGCACGAAATGAGTGATGGGAGCGTCAGACCTGTGATGTTTGCCTCGAGAACTATGGATGCACATGAGCGTAACTATGCACAGATAGATAAGGAAGCAGCTGCCATAATATTCGGAATAAAAAAGTTTCATCAGTTCATAAGTGGTCGTAAGATATTGATAAAGACTGACCATAAACCCTTGTTGGGGATATTTGACCCAAAGAGATCCATACCGAACATAATTTCACCTAGAATGTTAAGGTGGGCCCTGTTGTTGAACTCTTATGACTACGAGATCCAATATGTGGAAGGGAAAAAAATTGGAAATGCGGATGCGCTGAGTCGTTGGCCAGGTCCAGCAGACAAACAGGCGGTAGAGGGCGAGTTTTCAGGAGTTTTATTAATAGAAGAAACACCGGTGGAATTAGAATTCTCTGCAATAGAAGTGGCTAATTTAACAAAGAAGGATAAATGTTTAAGTAAAGTGGTATATTGGATACGTAATGAATGGCCTGGAAAGAGTGGTGAAGAGTTTAAGTTGTACTGGCAGAAAAAAGATGAGCTCTCAATTTATAAGGACTGCATATTATGGGGAAACCGAGTTGTAATACCGGAAAAATTGCGAGCGAAGGTACTGGAAGAACTACATATGAATCATGACGGCATTGTGGTTACCAAGGCTATGGCGAGAAGCTACTTTTGGTGGCCGGGGATAGATAAGCAAATTGAAGATATGGTAAAGAGGTGTAATGTATGTGCAGAGAATCGGAACATGCCACCTAAAGTTACCCATCAATGGATAAAGCCTGATAAAGCTTGGTCTAGACTACATATGGATTATGCGGGGCCATTTCAAGGAAAGACTTTTTTGATTGTGATTGATGCCTACTCAAAGTGGCCAGAGGTCAAAATTGTGCCGGATATGAGTAGTGTTACGTTAATACGGATATTGCGTGATATTTTTGCGGAACAGGGTCTCCCAGAGGTACTCGTAAGTGATAATGGAAGAAGTTTTGTGTCTGAAGATTTTCGTAAATATACAGAGTCCCAAGGAATTAGACACGTGTTCTCCGCTCCTTATCATCCAGCGACCAACGGACCGGCGGAGAGAACAGTGCAGACCGTAAAGGCTAAATTAAAGAAAATGAAATCAGGACCGTGGGAGACTAGACTTCCAACTATGCTGTATGGTTTACGTACAACGCCGAACAGTGTCAATGATAAAACTCCAGCTGAAGTTCTGAATAACAGGCGTTTTAGAACGAAACTCGACAGGTTAAATCCTCTGTCGTTCAGAGAAGCGGATAGGGAAGAAGCAATAGAAAGGAACAATGATACAAACCACAGAGAGTTTGACATAGGCCAGTCAGTTTACATAAGGAACTACTGCGGGGAACCACGTTGGTTGAAAGGAATAGTTGAGAAGCGACTGGGGATCTGCAGATACTTAGTGAAATGGAACGATAAGTCCTTGGTCCGTCACATCAATCAGATGCTTGATTGTGGGGGAAAGGGGAAACAAAGGACCCCGGAAAGAACTGAACACGTTGCAGATGTTGATAACGAGGATGAGCGAATCTCCATACCGTCACCACATCGCTGGGCTGATATAATAGGAGTGTCGGGACCCCAGGACATAGCTATACCGCTAAACCCACAAAGTGCCGCAACCAGCAGCTACAAACGTGCGAGGCAGAGTGCATCCCCAGACTCCCCTGATCATAAAAGAATAGCCTGGCAGATAGTGGCAGTGAGTCGGAGTCTGCTGAATATGCGGATGTAGAGACCGGGGATGAACTGTAACTTTCCTAAAACTGCACAGAATTAGGTTTAATTATTAGAGTTAGGTAATAGTGTAGTGAACTTAAAATAGTGATAGTGTGAACTCTCTTAAAGGGGGAGGTATGTTATGTATAGACAATGAGGGTAGTTTTTCCGACATTATCTAAAATGTGAGGTAGATGTGAAAAGCCAGTCTATTCCGCGATTCATGACCAGGACCCAGAAACCGTGAGTTATATTAATAGTGTTTACGAATCTTTAGTAACTATAGGTATACACCTGATTTGGTTTGTAAAATAACATTTCGAGGAAAATAATGCAAGAAATTCAACTATCTATGCGGCAGTTCTCAGAAACAGTAAATAGGTCCGTACTGCATTGCAACTGCATGGAAGCAAAACGTGACAAGTAGCTTTGAACATTTACTGTAATAGTACCATCGTGCACATAGAATAAAGTCGCAATTTCTTTGACTAAGGGATGTAGTTACTGCGATCATATGCTAATTGTTTACCGTCCCTTATCTCTTTGTTGCTTGCAACCCAGGTTTTTCCAAACATATTTGAACAGACGTAGAAATTAGCAATGAGAGTCATTCCGTTACGGTATGTGGTGTGTTTTGGATGTTATAGTTCGAGAAATATAAATTGAACGTTTCTTTTTACTATAATGTAGGTAGAAAGTTACCAATTTATATTTCACGAACTATATCATTGTTGTGCTGTGTTAATTTTTTTTTGACGACTACTGGCTTGTTATATGGACTTCGACTTTTGTTTGCACAACTATGATCTGGGCTTTCTTACTGGACTTTGTGTTTTGCCTCTTTTTGGATCGAATTAATGTGGTTGTACTTACGACCATGGCGACTAGTCGTTCCCCTGACGACATCGAGTGCGATTTACTAAATATATTCGGAGATGATGCAGTAGTTGAAGAGCACAACTCTCAGCCACAATCACATGAGGAGGAGTTAAATTCAGGAGTTGAATAAATATTGAATTATTTTCTTTTGTGAAATTATATACAGCGTGTTTTTCTTCATATGCTATAACTTTAAGGGAAGCTTATTTAGGTCAAATATAATTAATTTCTCTAAGGAACTAGTGTTTTAAATCTTACTGTTAATGAGTTATTAAAAAAATAAATTTAATCACTGAACATGTGTATTGCAAACTTTATTACATTCTAATGTTACTTATTTTGACATGCCGTCAGTCACCTGAGATTAACTTTTATTTTATTCTTAAGGTTATCTCACACTTACCATTTCATTTATTATGTATGAAAACAAAAAAAAAATATCGAATTTTCCAAAAGCCGTTATACCAGACAACTTCTATTAATGGCCCAAGTAACCTGTCTAATTTAACGCAAATCGAAACGAACACCCTGTATATCCAATCCAAGGCATATCCATATAAGTATAGTTCGAGAAATATAAATGGAATGTTTATTTTTACAATAACGTAGGTAGAAAGTTACCAATTTATATTTCACGAACAATACCATAACTTCTCATCTCCTAAACATAACATTTCGTATTTTCAAGACCGATAATAATGTTATGTTAGCTGGTGGACTTGTTCAAAAACAGATACGATTTTCAATTGTTGTGTCTCTTTAACACTCGTGAAATATACAAAATGTGCATCTCTTTTGCACATTTACTCTCAAGCAAAGCAAATCGTAACTCTGTGACGTATACGAAAGTAGCATGGCACAGCCCTGAGCGTCCGCCACTTGCCCGCGTAGCGGGTACGCGACGTGCGGCAT
>JALPQI010031161.1:0-25171 GCA_025490895.1 Thaumatotibia leucotreta
AAGAAAGCGTTTTCTGCGGCAAAAATAATTCATAGGCATGATAGGTCAACAAAACAGTATTAACTCAAAATACATGAAGATATGAACTTTTGAGTTACAAGCCATTTTGATCTAAGTGTGCGCGTAAGCGAGTATAGTATTGGTATAGAAAATGCCTCACAGATACACAAACAAACGAAATGTACTTCAAAATAAGTAGGACATAACATTAAGGCCCGCACCCCTTCGTCCTTCCCCTAAAATAGAGGTTAACAATTAACTGATGACGTCACACGATGACTAATATTTGCGCGTAATTCCAACTTCCAAATTTAAAGATAATATCTTGAAAAAATATTGAAAGTACCGTAAAGCCGGGTTACTTTGTCCCAGAAAAATGATGGGTTTTACTTCTCATTCGATTTAATTGAAATACAACACCTTTATGTTAGAATTAATAAATCAGAAGTAAAGTTAAGAGTGTAATCAAGTAATTTACACACTTTCTCTTCAATAAAATAATACCCAAGAGTTTTTTCTGTTTCGTAAAGTTTGGGCTAAAGTAATATCTTCGGGAGGGTTACTTTGGCCCATGACTTATTTTCGTGTTGTAGCGTAACGCTTATTAATTATGAAAATAAGTAACATGTTTAGAAAAATTACGTTTAAAATAGCACCATTTCCTCTTACACATTGTTTGTTTTATTGCAGTAAAATTTAGATTTCATCAATAATGACAAATGCAAACTAAAATAATTATTATGATATTTATATCATACAACTCAATCATAAAAGTCTTTTCACATACTTCTTATTTCGATTAATTCTCACGTTTGTCCTGAATTTCATCGGCATATAACATTTTTATGCTGTGCATTTTGCAACTTTTAGATACCTAACTTCCATTAAAGTTTTTTTTTGTATTAAAACCTATTTAGTTATTTACTTCATGATGCTCCTAATATCTCACAGTATATTCATAGCCGCTCTCGTGTTATTCGGTTAAGCAGTTTTCGCGTAAAAATGTGATAGACAAAAAGTTCGACAGACGGGCAGACTTATTTAAAATTAACAGTTTTAGTATGTGTCGGGATGCAAAATTCATACCTAAAACGCTTGATAACAATACATCATGTAATTTATGCGATGCTTTGGTTTTATGATAAACTTAATTTTGGGCCAAAGTTACCCCCTAGGGCCAAAGTAACCCGGCTTTACGGTACCTACATATTTACTACAGTTTTATATTTTCATTAAGGTATAGGGGAGGATCATGTCTCGAAATAATTAAAATAATGCAATACCGTACATTCGAACCTTATTATTGTTTAAAAACATGTGCAGAAAAGATCAGTGACGAAAGTAAATGATTTAATAGATTAATCAATAATAAATCCGTATATTTGTAATCCTGCAGTACCTACGGCAGAAACTAATCGGAATATCAATTTAAATTATGAATATAATAACAAATTGTAGTATAAAGCTATTAAATTATTTTTAGCCGGACCATGGTGGGATGAAAATTATAAAAGCAACCAATCGGATGTGGACGAACTTGGAATGAACTTATAGAACCTAAGTCTTCTTTAGTAGTCGTCTTACATTGAATATTCGACGACTATAATTATTTTTATGACCTAGATAGCACCTGAAAAATCAATAACCGTCATCCGAATGCCCAGATACGACTACATAATTAATGAACAAAACATGAAAATTATAGGAGAAACACTAAAGTTTCATACTATTTTGCATAAACTACTCACCGCTGAAGCTGGTCGAGCCTCCTTTTGCAGCAAAGAAACCCGTTTTGATAGAATAACTTTTTTAATTACGAGACCCGCCTTGTTGCGCATTTTCATAGATGCAAGTGCATTTTTTTTTCAAAATCCCATCGCTACATTGATATCAACGCCATCTGCCGAGCTAATGCAGAACTATTGAAGATTACGTAGCGAGATAGTTCATAGAAAGCATGCTAGATGGATTGATAATCAACACAGCACAGCAGACTACTTTTTTATTTTGTATCAAATGAGTGCACATAATTTATTATAGGTTGAAGCCTTATCTAGAAACTGATAAGAGTTATTTAATATTGCAGATTTGACGTTTGCACTTTCGAGGTTTTTAAAAATATTCGGATATTATAGTTCCTGAAGTTGATTGTCATGCATTGTTAATATTAATGACCAAGCACGTGTAGATATCACGTGTATCTATAAATAACAATACATGTATAGTATTGTAATGCTCCAGGGTTCAACTAGCGTAGGTTTAACAGGAAAACTATTGACAGAGTGATCAGCAAAATGTATTATTTAAAAGAAACAAGAGTGAAATTAAACTAAGAGCTAAGCGATACAATAATTAAAATAGGCATAAAGTCTAAGAGGGCTAACAGTAAAAATCATGCAAAATAAAACCAGAAATATGTAAACAATTAAAATGGCCGAAGGTCACAGTAAAATATAATGGCCAACCAAAGGTAAAACAAAAGCAAGCGATGTAATAATTAAAATACACTGGAAATCACAGTATTATTAAAATGTAAAATAAAGTAAAATTTAAATTAGAATAAAACCTAAAACAGTAAATATAAAAAAGAAACAATTAAAATGAAGTAAAATTGTACCAGGAACAAAACATTAATTTATCCTAATAAAACTTATCTTATACATGCATGTATGCCGGCCTATACAAAAAACACAAAATAATAAAATAAAAAGAACAAAAAATATTCGTTCGAGACGGGGATCGAACTTGCAACCTCTTGAACTCGACTCAATATGTGAAACCGCTGACAAGCTGGAACCGGGCCAAGCTGACATTACTGGTAATGGCGAATTATGCACCCGTATTCAGAGATCTAATCGCGCAGGTATTATGGTGAATCTTATGTCGCTGTAATATCGTGCATGGAATAAAAGGGCGTTTCAATATGCTGCAGACAAAACGAAAGAATAAAATGTAAAGGACTTACCCACGATTTGTAAAGAATGCTAATGAAGACAATGCACACAGTCTCGATTGGACGGATCAATTTAAAACACTCACCCCGTGACCACACCAACAAATTACACGATTACTTTAGGCAACTCGTATCTGCCATACCAATATCATAAAATAGGTATTTACATTGCAATGACCTCTGCAATTGCAGATCACTCACGGAAGCGTTCGCACTTTTCTTTATTCGCTCTCTCCCGTCGGTATACTTGCTTTTTGCCGCTACCCCCCAATATTCAATAGTTACGTGTTTCTCACAACTCGCAGTAGATGGCGTTAGTATGTACTAAATGACGGAATCAGAACATTACAGTATGTATGTGTTCAAGCCAAAAGATTATATCATTTTAAAGAATAATGTACATTAAATCTTTTGAAATAAAACTATTTAAACAGATAACATCGCATAATATTTGTCAGCCTCTGTAGCCTAGTTGGTAGTGACCCTGCCTACGAAGCTGGAGGTTCCGGGTTCGAATCCCGGCGAGGGCATTCTTTGTGTATTTATTTATCACAAATGTTTGTTCCTTGGTCATGGTTGTGTATGTATCTAAGTATCTATACATATCTATCTATTATATATATCGTCGCCTGGTACCCACAACACAAGCCTTAATTGAGCTTACCGTGGGACTAGGTTGATTTGTATAAGATGTCTCAAGATATTTATTTATATATTAACTAAATATAACTACATCGAAGTTTCGAACATTTAACAGGGTTTGTGGTCTGTGGGTGACTCCTCGGTTTAAATAAACGCGTTTTACCTTACAATAAAACGCTTATTAAATACTTACCTTATTCGAAGCCTATAAACATAATGAGAGAAGCATTTCCGTTTCCTATTAGTATAGTACGTAACTTGACTATAGAATCGGGTACCCCTACCACCCCCTCCATCGCCAGTCAGGTGAGCTAGCCATCTTAGATGAGGTTGCTCGCCCTTTGCCTCATTGCGGCTCAGTATGCGCCAGGCAGGGCTTATTTTATAGGCTTCGAATAAGGTAAGTATTTAATAAGCGTTTTATTGTGAGGTAAAACGCGTTTATTAAATCCTGCACCGTTATTCGAAGCCTATAAACATAATGAGACGTGTTTGTTATCGCCTGGCGGTGGAGAAAATAACGCTAATGTGATCATAGCTCAAATATTGGTTTGCGTAACCAAAACCATATTATTAACTACACATCAATGGGTGTGTACAACTGCAACTTTATGTAGTGGTAGGGTAAATTTAATATAAAACAATGTTTAAAGATAAACCAGCACCATATTTTTATTATTAATTACAAATCAATAGAGAGATACATAAGTGAATACAATTTCGATTCATCATAATATATTGTAGATAATCATTTATCATGAACAATTAAACAAATTACTTAAATTAATATTGGCATCTTGGGTTGATTGTATAATTTCTCGGCGATAGAACAATCTAAACGTATCACCTGAGCGCCAATTACCTTGCTCTAAAATCTTGTCAAGTGGAAAATTGTCTATCCAGTTTCTGGAAGCGACTGCTGCCCGAACGCTTCCTGGCGTAGCTTTAATACCGGCTTCGCGTAATAGGGTTTTTACCCATCCAGCTATAATTGTCCGAGAAGCGGCCTTTGGAGCATTATTTAAATTTAGAAATAAATTTTGGCTCTTACAGGCAAGACGTCTCTGGTATGACAACTCTATAAGTCTTTTTATCCAATAAACTGGATTAATTGCAAAGCACTGCGTATTACTAAGAACCTTCCATCCCGACTGTCTATGATCTGCAGAGTCGGTCTTGGAGCCAAAACGAGGCCAGAAAGTAATACTGTCCTCAGATTCAACCATATGTTCAGGGTCTATGCACAAGAGCGTTAGGTCGTGAACCCTCCTACCAGAGCATAGTAACAGTAACGTGGCCGTCTGTCGGGATACTTCAAATAAATTTTCAGAATTGATAGACTTAGAAGACATAAATGATATTAATTTAGAAACATCCCATATGGGTGGCTTCGGATCTTTCGGCTTTTTCAAGGCTATAGCTTTTAGAATATGTTTCACAAGTTTATGCGAACTTAGTGCTTCCGTACTATTTATATTACATAGTGACGACACCACTGATTTATGTACTAAAATTGTATTGTACGAAAGGCCTTCCTTCTGGTACAAATCAGATAAATAAAGGGCTAGCTGTGGGCCGGAAGGAGCAGAGAAATCGATATTATTGTCTTCAGACCAACGACACCATCTATTCCAAGCCACCGAATAAGTTTTTATGGTAGATGGACGCCAACTTGACAAAAGTAAGGACTTTTGATCGTTAGACCAGTTTTTTAAATCCCTAGACCACCCCCACATCTCCAGACCTCCAGGGTCATTTGATCCACTCTCGGGGGAGGAAGACCGGTGGCAACGTCTACTAAGATGTCCCTCGGATCCCGTATCGTGTGTGGGGCCGCGGTGGCACGACTCTTTAGATCTGCACGCCAGAACACTCTGTCCCATCTCGGAACTACCATCAGGTATATTCCTCTGGCAAGATTTAGGTGATGCAAAATCCTGGGGATTAAGCATGGGGGCGGAAATACCCATGCCAATTTGAAATTCCACGTTTGGCTCAGAGCGTCGCAGAATAGGGCCTGACTGTCGGTCTGATCCAGTGAGCAGTAAGTTGCTACAACATGCGCCGACCGGGATGCAAACAGGTCGATTTGTGGTATTCCCCATTTGTGAAAGATTAGAGACGTCGCTTTTGGTAGCAAGTGCCACTCGGGAAGGACCCGAAGGCGGGAAAGGTGGTCGGCTTCGGCATTGTATATTCCTGGAAGATAATAAGCCCGTAGCTGAATCCGATACATATTCAGATATTGGTATATCTGATAAGTGATGCTCATAAGTATATCCGAACGAGTACCGCCTTCGTTCCTGAGATATGCTACCACAGTCCGGTTGTCGCTCTGAATTAATAGCGAAGCGTCGTGCAAATCCTGACTTTGAATTTGCTGCAGAATTTTGAGAATGGTCAACAGTTCTTTTTGATTGCAATGTAATTTTTTCTCGGCCGCAGTCCATGGTCCTGATAAATGAATATTGTTTAGCTGTCCGCCCCAAGCTATATCTGACGCGTCGGTCGTTAGATAATGTGTTGGCGGTGGAATGTGCATAGGTGATGCGTTCAGACAATTGATCTTCCACCAATCCATCTCTGTCAAAATCTCCTTGGGTAAAGGAAACCGTGTTTTGGGGTTCTGGTTCAGAAGTTCGTTTACTCTCCTTTGAATGAATCGGAAGTTTAGGCGACCCCTCGGCACCACGAAGCTTGCAAAGTTCAGTATCCCAGCTAAACATTGTAGGTCTCTGAGACTCGCAGAGGATTGAAGGGCTAGCTTCGAGATATAGATTAATATTTTCTGTATTTTCTTTTCGGGGAGATACTTCTTGTCTGTCCATGGGTCCCACATTACACCCAAATACTCTAGACAAGTTTTGGGGCTCAGGATGGATTTGTTCCAATTGATCTGCCATCCTAACTTCTGTAGCAATTGCGTTGCCATTTTTATGTGGGTCTCGAGAGTATTCGGATCTTGGTGTACTATTAAAAAATCGTCCAAGTAAACCAAAATTCTCACTCCACGTTCTCTCAGTACTTGAGCAATCAAATTCGTGATGGAAGCGAAAACTTTTGGTGCCGAACTCAAGCCAAACGCGAGACATGTCATCTGTAGCAACTGCTTTTGATAGACAAGTCTCAGGAATCTTCGATGACTTTTCGCAATCGGAATATGGAAGTACGCCTGAGATAGGTCGATCTTTGCTAGCCAATCGCGACTTTGAATAAAATCTTGTATTTTGGCAACATTTATAAGACGAAATGGTTCTGTCTGAACGTAAACATTGAGAGCTCGCAGGTTGAAAATTGGCCTCTGGGAGCCATCCCCTTTTTCCACAAGGAACATTTTTGATACGAAGCTTGGGCTTGTGGCAGCTGTCTCCAGAGCACCCTGATCCTTTAGATCTTGAATTACAGCCGTCATTCTCGGCGATGACTCCGTTGTATAATCTTGGTTTAAAACGGGCGTTATCGTCGGTGGCTTTGATAAAAAGGGTATGCGATATCCCCGTATTATTTTTAATATGAAAAGCGGTGCCTGAAGGTCTTGCCAATTTTTGTAAAAATGTTGCAGCTGCCCGGCTCGGAAATGCATCGAGTCAAAAACGTCTTCGTTTGTTTTTATTCTTATAAGAAGGAGATGCGCTCCGTTTTGTACCACGGGTGTCATGGCCGTTCTTATTAGACTGCCAATTCCGACGGCGATAAGCGGAATTGTCGTGGCGTTGTTGACGTGGGAGTGCCCACTGCCCCCCACAACTGTTTGGTCCTTTCGCAGGACAGTGTTGGCAGTTGCTCGGGCTCGGTCCCTGCGCGGGATAATGGCTGCACGTACCCTGCGCGGGTGCGTATTGAAGAGGGCCACGCCTCTTGTTCTGGAATTGAAAGCCTTGCGCAGGCATGTTAGTTGCAAAGGACCCCTGCGCGGGGCGATGCACTAATCCGCTGTTACCCGCTTGCGCAGCAGGACCACTTGTGGGTGGTTTAGGTTTCGGCCAGAAAACCTTGCGAACGCCTCCAGCGCATCCTTTTCTAGCGCAGCTGTGAAAGGCTGCGGATCAAACAGGTTGGCTGTAGTGGGTGGTATTTTTCGCAGGTTGGATTTGTCGAGTGGGTCTCTCACTGCTCGCAATATAGAATCCCTCCTCTGCTCAACAATATCAGCCCGATGACCACATACCAGTTGTAAAGCATCGACAGAAACCTTGTGAAAGTCACCTGTATCAAAAAGTCCTTCCAATTTTTCTTTGATTGACGCAAATGTTAGTTCACTATATCCCTGTGCCCAGTTAAGGAATTCGCGAATGTTGTTTTCGATAGCCTCTTTTTGCTTTAACAAGGCGAAAGTCAGTGCAGCGTAGGATCGCTCTGTATGCGACAATAATTTAGAAGTATCGAAAGCCAAAACTTCCTCATTGGTTTCTAGCTCAACAAAGCCGGGAGAATGTATGTACAATTTTTGCACGTCTAAATAACGTACGTCGGTCCATGCCTTTTCTGTAAAGCGATTTAATTTTTTCAAAGCTTCTAGATAAGTATCGGGTGCTTGTGGAATAGCAGGGTCCTTTACGCGGGTTTCTAAATTTATTGAAAACGTGGACTCAGCACGCACGTTTGAACCATCAGTAACATCATTACAAACATTAGCATCGGGCCCTACATCTTCATATAACTCGCCACTAATGTTATGATCGATAAAATTCAAATTATCAGATTGCGGGTAGTTTGGAGTACTGGAATTGCGATCGAACAGCTTACGTAACTCGCTTACCTCTTTTGCAAGTTTCTTCACCTCACGACTCGAAGTATGATTTCGTTTTTTATGACGCCTTTTCTTGTTAGACGAATCACTGCTCGAACTTGACGACGAACTCGAACTGGAACTCTCCGAATCGTCATTTTTTCTTGATCGAGCCTTATCGAAGTCTTTAGCTGGACCACCCATTATAGCTGGAACCAAATACCGTTAAAACAAAAGCACAAGCTAACCCGAAACTATAGTCGTTATGAAAAATATATTTTTAAATATCGAACGGGAAATCCGTTAATTACCTCAAATAGTTCTTAAGCAATGAGGCAAAGGGCGAGCAACCTCATCTAAGATGGCTAGCTCACCTGACTGGCGATGGAGGGGGTGGTAGGGGTACCCGATTCTATAGTCAAGTTACGTACTATACTAATAGGAAACGGAAATGCTTCTCTCATTATGTTTATAGGCTTCGAATAACGGTGCAGGATTTAATAGTTTTATTTCATGAGTAATCAATTCATTACAGCAACCAAAGAAAATATTGTAAATCTTTTGAGTTCCATATTTCATTTCAGACAGCTTCCCAACTTTAATAAAGGGATAGAAGGTAGGTAGACTAATAATGTGTAAATTTCTCACTCAGCCAATATTTATATTCAGAGAAAGTTTACATAGTAAGTAAACATTCAGTACCTATTGAATTTGTTTTTTTTTCACTACCAATTTACTCCAATCAAACTGGACAGATTCAGTTTAAAGTACAACATACAGTCAAAGAATTCTATTTATGTATGTATTTCATATTTTGTCTTAATAATAAGACAAGATACTTATCAACTTTCATATTCAGTGTCACTGACAAACTCCAAACCTAATAGAGCAACCTTATTCCATGTTCATCAAAAATAAATTCATTTTAAGCATGGAAACCAATGCTATAATTAAATTCGAAAATAAGATACCTAAATAATTGCAAAATCAGATGTCACACAACTATCTTTAATCAAAATCACCTCGGTAGTTAAAGGTTATAGTTGAAGTTGCCATCAGAAGTTTCAAACAAGGGAAACAAACCTTGTCAACATGTATTGATCTGCATCTTTGCTAAATCTATGTATTACTCTTACCATCACATTATTCTAAACCAATAACACAACAATAATAGTGCTAGATTATGGACACTTCTTTAAATGGTTGGCTTACATTGTTTGCAATGTCTATTGACAGCAACTTTAGTATTCATTAGACCCTAACGTAATTCAATTTTCACTATACCAATGACACCAACCAATGTATAAGGTGCAAAGTGCTAAAGGTTTGAACTTAGAACCTTGTATTTGTTGCCATCAATATTATGTTACTATAATTTATTCAAAATAATATTTAGCACTTATTCAAGATAATTTTACTACCAATTGTAGATTTAAAAACAGGATATAACACAGAAGTCAAGATAATGTTAGTACAGGACACTATTTTTTTTAGTGGATTGCAGATTGGTACTAGATTCTAATTGGAAATTTGGTGTTCCAAAAATATTCGTCTTAATGGCAAATATAGGTTAAATAAAAGGATAAAACACAAAAACGGCCATGAAAGTCCTTCATATTGTTGTGCAATAATGCCTTATAAACACAGTTTATCTAAATCAAGCGTCAATAAAAACAAAAATAAACTAGGAAGTAAATCATAACCTATTCAAATTTAACATTTTATTTGGAGCAAATTCGAGATAAATTCACACATGACTTCGATAAGACGGCCCAGATAATGTAAATGTGATCTAATTCTAACAACAAAGAACACTCACGTTTTGAGATTCCTCTTCTAACACTGCCATGGTTTCGAAATCGATGTTCATTTTGTACTCTTACAGTTATTGCTTAATGTACAAAAAAAAATACTCGTTTGATGTAAAATCTTGAAGTTAATGAGAATATTCCAATTTTTTATATCAAAGCAATGTTTACAAACTAGCAAGGTCATTTGACATATTTTGGTAAATAGACGTTTTACGTCACTATGACATCACAAACGTATTGATTTTTTTGTTTGTTTTATGGAGCGATCGAATTTATTACTATTACGTTACTAATGTATCTCAATTTTCATTAAACTATGAACATATGTGAAACTAAACAATTTCATTAAGAAATCATCTTAAATAAAATGGAAACTAGTAATCGTGTGGATTACCCTCATAGAATCTATGAAGATCCTGAGTATGCTCAAAAGAAACTGAATTTTAGTAGGTTGTTTTAGAGTCTAGTTTTATGCCGCAATAGCATTGATGCAAGAAAATAATGAAGTTGATTCGCACGGTCTTGCACGACCATACGGTACGTACGGCACGAATATTATCACATGGGGCCCTTTTTCTACTTAAGAAGATTTAAAATTACTGTCTATTTTGATGTTTAATTATTTAATTCAACATCAAATTATAATAAAATTAGGCTGATTTAATTATCCACAGATTTTTTCACAAATTGCATAGTGTAAGCACAGCTTAAATAATATGTTGCCATGTTTTGTGAAATGTAGCTATCATAGAAAAATCAAATGTCAAATTTTTTGACCTCCAGTTTTTTCCGTGTCTGGCTGTGATAAAATCCGTAGATTTTTATATGATTGTCAAATGTGGCCTTACGAGTGTGGATCTTTAAATTTATAATTAATATTAGAATGCGTATAGAGTGCGGTTTATCGGAAGTGCTCTCGTATTATCGTTTGCGGTCAGTGCATTGAGTGTCATTGAAGGATCACGATGCGTATCGGAATTGTGTTTTATTGGTGCGTGTTAGCATTGCATCTGTGCAAAGCGGAAGATGTGGAGAGGACAGAGTCAAGAGAGGGTGCCAGAAGGCCGCAGTGGGGGACAACAGTGCGGAGCGGGTCGTTCGTGAGCGATTCAGCGATCGCCGCATCGAATGAGCAAAGTAAGTTTAGTCTTGTTGGCACCAAACCGATTGGCTGCACGCTCGTGACACCTGTTGGTGTCCTTCAATCGGGTCACGGTATTTCCTTCTTAATAACACTTATTTTGTCACGTAAATGTTCTTCTAGGGCAGTCTGAGTCATTCACAGACGACTAGGTGAAGGTTATTAAGTTGTTTGGCCTTAAAACATCTGTTTGCCTTAACTGGTCAGATATTTCTTGTAAACATTGACACTGGCTTGGCAACTGAATCTTCTTAAATGAGATCTCATTGGTATTATTGAAGTTACAATATTTTGTGGAATTTTGGTGCTTGATAAGAAAGTTGGTAACCTTAAGCCCCTTGTTATCTGAATTTTGTTTTAACTGGTTGATTACAGTTACCATGAATCAAATGAGTGCTTTTGAATGAAGTTTGATTATTTTACTTATGATTCGATTTATTATTATTGTTTTTGTTTATGATTTAACTTGATACTTATCCAAATTGATGTGATAATGATTATGGAGAAAAATGTTTTGCAATTGCATCAGGCATGAGTTATACACTTTTTTGAAGTCTGTCATGTGGGATTATAGGTTAGGTTTAACCCTTTACCTACGGGTGTCAACCAGAGTTGCCACTACTGTCAAATTAAAGTCATACTTATGTAATGGTGTCAAGTCAAACAATTTAATGGCAAATATTATGGCCCCGTAGGTAAAGGGTTAACAGGCATGAATATTCTTTTTTGGGGTCTTTATATCATATTATAATATGATATTGGTTTTGTTTGTAATTTCTCACTGCACCACCTCTTATCTACTATACAATAAAATAATGACTTTGTTTATTTCATTAAATTCTGATCATTACAAAATTCTTAAAGGCTTTTTCTTTGGTTTAAAATCCACATCAAATTGTTATACAATAGGTTTTTTAAGTCATATATAATTTTATATAGTACAGTCACTTAAATATTTTATGTTGTATACCAAAGAAAAAATACCGAAGTTCATCAGTGCCAAAGGTGTAATTTGAACCAATATTGTTGATGCCTATAACCATCCTATCAGCCGTGAAAGCTGTGGATGTGTGTTCAAAGCCCACCTCTAGCATTGGTAAACATTGGTATTATTTCTTTGGTATATGACATCTTATATTTAAATGTAAATATATACTACTTAAAAATACAACTCATTAAATATTTAATAAAACAATTTGAATTGTTTCACAAAACATAGTGATTTAGTTTTATAAAGTAAATGTAGTCTCTATCAGATATATCAAAGCCTCAGGTTGCTCACAAATAACTGATCAAGCCACATTTTTCAACACTGTATCTGTATCTGCTCAGATATATCAGATTGTGACTACCACATATTTTTGTTAATATGAATGTATTTGCAAATCTTATTCTATAAATTTACATCTCAAAATGTGCTAGCATGATCTTTCTTATCCAACAATAGAATAGAATCATTATTTAATCCGAGACTTTGCATCACTTAACTAAACAAAAGCACATGCTATACCAACAAAACAGAAATAAACACAGCCACGAAAAAGAGTCATTTTTCCTTGGCTACATGTAACTTAAGATGTATGGTAGCCACATTGCTAGGGTTACCATCTTTAAAATTTGGAAAACAGGACAAGACATGTGAAAACCCCGGATTTAAGAGTTTTTTTTCCAAATTTTATTTATTTATTTTTTAAACTCGGTCTACAAATGAAACCTTTCCCAGACACTCCCCGGATGCCCTCTAAACTAGGACAAATCCGGGGAAACCCAGACGGATGGCAACCCTACACATCACAAGCCTTAATTAAGCTTACTGTGGGACTAGGTTGCTTTGTGTAAGATTTTCTAAGATATTTTTTTTTATGAAAGTGAAACTTTAACAAAATTAATTGTCAAGTGATCAGAGCACTTACAACCACAAAACTATAAATGAATAAACCAATTTTTCTAGTTTGGGATTCTGCCTAATTCACTGTCAAAACTTTTATGAATTTAGGTTTTGGTGAAAAGATTCCCAAGGTGCCCAAGGAGAGGTTGTAAAAGTTCCTATTTTATCTAATATTTACAGCCTATTGTTGCAGATTTCTAAGAATGTACTTTTGACAGTTATAGATTAATCCTTATTAATATGAGGGTAAGACTCACCATTTTTCTGATGGTCTTAATATCATATATACATTATAAGGCTCATTTGTAATGTAAACTGTCAAATGTTCATTCTTAGAAATCAGCAACTTTAGTAGGTAATGTATTTATTTATTTCCAAAAACAAGAACAAAGTATGAATACAGTAAAAATAAATTAATTATAAATAAAAAATTTGCCCCAGGTCCTGCTGGGGAGGTAGAGTGCCCAGAAGGCTGGCCGCATTTCCGCGCTGGACTGCTATGCTGAGTCTTTGCGCGAAATACTGGCCAGCCCTCTGGTCACCCGATGCCTCTATAAGGCGCTTGGAGATGTCCCTATAGAGGCGCCGCGCACTTGGCCCCCACGGCCCTAGTGTTTCAACCCCAAACGCCGCAAATATGTAGCTGCTACCGAGGGCAGCATATTTGCGACGCTTGAGGTCTTCTGCTAAGGATGCCGCCGCACCAGCATTAACACTGGTGCTTGGAATATGGGACGGCGCCAGGGTATCTACACATGTAGCATCCCAGACAAGGGGCCGACCCATACTCCAAGGCAACAACGTCATCCCATCGGGCCTTTTGCCGTCGTCCCTAACCAGTCCGTTGGGCTCAAGGACTGCTGGTACCTTGGCAGTGACAAGGGCCCTTCGGATGACGTCGTTAATGCTGGCATGGCGTGGGATTCTCCCAGCACTCCGACTACATGAGAGGCCGTGGTGGCCCAGACTATCTACCATAGCCCCACATTGACATCTGTGGGGCATATTTGTTGATGCCCCTATTCTAAGGCACGCGGACAACCGGAAGGTATTATTGTCCAGCAATGTGCCTATTGTGGAGGATGGGAGGGCCTGCAGCCACAAACCCGACTCCCATTCCGCGGTTGCAATGAGACGAGCTCGATCTGCCGGACCAAGCGCCGTGTCTAATAGGCCGGTCTTGGTTAGACGACAGAGAGGCTCGTCCCACTGTCTTTGTGAACACGGGTTGGCAGGCGGGTTCGTGTTGGGGCATGTTAGGGACCATACATTCTTGGCTTCGGCACAGTGTGCTGTCTCTAGGACCCCTATGGAAGGGGCTAAAATTTTCCCAATGAGACTTTGAGCACCGTGTACCGAAGCCAAGAAAGCAGGTAGCGCCACGCTGGAAATTTTGCGGATGCCCAGGCCGCCGAACCTAATGGGTAGACTAGCCTGAGCCCATGTTCTATCGCCGAAAGATATGTTGAAAATGGAGGTGAGGGTTTCTAAAACTAGATTATCCAGATTCGATAGCAAAATGGGATGTTTCCAGATATGGGAACCACGGAGGACATATGTAAATTTTGGAACAAATAGACAATGTTTCATGATACAATATGCCGAATGAATTGTAATATTGGTTAAACGATGGGAGGAAGCCTTGAAATTTTGGATTTTTGTGTTAATAAAGTTTTCAAAAGATTGGTCCATGATGGGACAACCGAGGAGGTGGAGGGATTCTTTTTGGATAATTTTGATATCTGGTGCTAATTGTTTAAATCTGTCTATTACTTGTTCTTTATTTAAGCAGGATTCTGTTATAAAAAGTTCACATTTCGAAAAATTTAGTAATAGGCCGATTGCTTTAAAGTCAGTTATTAACGTTTGTAGATCATTTAATACGGAATCTGCTTCACCTCCGATAGTCCCATCATCTAGGTACCATATATTTAATTTGGAATTTAGTTTTTGGATGATGGGGTGTATGGCGAGGCTAAACATTGCTGGACCAAGTGGGTCGCCTTGTTGACAACCTACGGAAGAAAACAAAACGTTAGATCTGTATGATAATTTAGATGGAGAACTATAGCACTGCCAAAGAAACTTGTAGGTCAAAGGAATTTTATCTTTAATTTGGGTCAACAAGGCACCCCTATCGACGGAATTAAAAGCGTTAGAAACATCCACCTTCAGTAGAACCCCACCCGACTGGTGCTCCAAATACGTTCTGACAGCATGGACTGCGGCTTCACAGCCACTCTTACATCCGAAACCCAGCTGAACTGGTTGTAATTCTGAGCCGAGTTCACTTAGGATGGAGCGACAGGCTATCTTGGCAGCAAGACGTCGGATCGTACTTCCAACCGCAATGGGACGTATGCCGCCGTCTTTTTTCCTTAATGCGCAGAGATTGGCTCCATACAGGATGTCCTTGATGCCATCTGGGACCTGACCAGCCAGCATCAGGTTTACTAGGGCTGTCAAATCCTTTAAAAGTGTCTCTCCAGCTTCTCCACATCCCAGGAGATCTTTTAAATGTTGAGGTGTCAGGCCGTCCAAGCCTCCTGCAGAGCCATTGGGGAATGACATGACCGCTCCAAGAACATCCTGTGTGGAGGCAATAAGGTTTTGATCACCAGGTTGGGGAGGATCAGGAAGACAAAGGTTTATAGCTGGGGGTGGATGTTTGCTATGGAGTGCTGAAAGGGTGTCAGGGCTATTAGGGGCTACTGCATCCTCAGAAAACAACAAGCGGGCGGCGCCTTTGATGTCGCCGTCGGAAACTTTAGTTTCAACTTTTTTTAAAATATTGTTACTATTTAGATTCCTACAATTATCGAGGGTTGCCTGAAATGAAATGTCGGTATAGCAATTGTCTTTGACTATCTTTGTGAGTGATTTTGAATTTTCGTTTGAACTGACGTGTAATACTTTAAAGGTAAATGTGAGCAAAAGTTCCCAATTGTGGGTCGAATTATCTGATAGAACTGCTCGGATGGCATCGCTTAAAGATTTGGAAACGGATACACGGGCTCCGCGTGGTATACGTTTTAATACTGCACGCGAAGTTTTTAAATTGCTTAGAACTTGATGGAATGGAATGCCTGTTCTAGCTGGGTTCGGTGGCTGTATATGAGAGGGTGAAAGGGTTGAAATATTTGACTGAGATGGAATGGGCTGAGTTAGACATGGTCGGTGTTTTTTTGTGATGTGGATGTTGAGACCTCTAGAACCTTTAAAAAAGCGTGGTTCGGAACATTCAGGGCAGCGAAGAAGGTTTTCTGACGATGCAGCAGTTTGTGTAGGGCAAGAAAGATTTGCGAAGGGCATCAACAACACTTAAAATAAACCTAAAATAAAAGACTACAAATAGTAATAAAATAAAACAGGCTTAAATTAAAACTTAAAGATAAAAAAAAAAACTTAATTAGCCTTAAAAATTATACTATTACAAAAACTACATAAATTACAGCTAATAATTAAGTAAAAAAAGAATAAACACAAAACGCATACAAAAAGCTGTCACAAGATGTCCGGTATTCGGGAGCGTACACAAGTTACCACTCGTACTCGTATACAATACACGGCACTGCGGTTTCGGGAGCCTTAAACTGATCTGCCCTGGGTTCGAGCAGCAGGGCAAGACGTGGTTCCGAAGTGTTGGTCAACGGCGTCACAAGGACACGGTCTCCAATTTGACACTTCGTTCCGTATTCGAAGTAGTCATAGTACTAGTTTTAACTGTTATGAATGTCACATTTTCAATTCAGATTATGTTTTTAACATTTTACAAGGCTTGTAAGCTTAGTTTAATTATCCAACGTATATTTTAATCTTATTTACATGAAAATAAATACAAGGAGAAAAAATTTGACAACCGTCACCTTTGACAGCTTTCTTTCTTAATAGGTAATTAAATTCATATGCTGAAGATGCATGTACTATCGACAAAGTTGAATCCTGACCCACAAAAAGAGCTTGTCATAGTAACATTGAAAGTCATATTGTACGTCAGATGCAGCAATTTTATTTTCAAAGTTACTATGACAAGCTCCTATTGTGGGTCAGCATTCAATTTTGTTGATAGTACAGTGGCGTTCAGAATTGCGTGGACGATTTATGAATGAATTCATTCATAAACTGTCCATGCAATTTTGAACCCAACTGTACTTTACCCTACATTATTTTTTGGTTTTGTCCTTGCTTTTAACACCCCTAGACTGTTGACATATTTCTTTAGCATACATTATGAAATCAATCTTATTTATTACACTGTTAATCATAAACTTTGAAACCTTTGAAGGATTAGCATAACATAGATGTAAAGCTGCCATCAGCATTTGTGACTGCCACTCATATTTTTGAGTCTTCCTGCGACAATGGGTGTAACGTCATGCCCGAAACGTCAGGGCAATATTAAACGTAGGTTTACGTTATTTAGACCCTTTTGTTGTTTAAATATTTGTGCATGCTGTTCGAAACCTTTTTTGTGTAGTTTAGTAGCTGATTTTCTGTAAAAGTGATGGTTAAAATACTAAGATTTGAATTCAGATAAAATGAAAAAAAAAATCAAATTCGTGTATACTAGAGATCTCTTAAATTCTATATGGCGTCATCTCTTTACAATTCAGATTACCGCTCAGTGCGCGATATTTGCTTTTGCTGTTAACCTGTTCTTTGGATAGCTAACAAAGAAAAATAAATGTCAGGAATCTGTGAACAATATAAACACAACACATATCGCACGTTTAGAATGAAAGTGACCTTATTCAAAATTTGGGAATGATGAATTATGTACTTAATTAAAAACACCTAAAAGCTTAACATTCCTTATTCGAAAATTTAGGATTAGGTCACTTTCATTCTAAAGGTGCGAATTATCTACAATTTACAATAACACTATATTTAACATAGGAGTGAAAAAAAATTTAAATAACATTTCAAATGCCATAATCTTACCGATTTCTCAATTTTCTCCTCATCAACGGTGCCTCTTCCTCAGCCTTATACAGGGTGTAATCGTTAAGTGTGGCCAGGCCATAATTCCGTAAATATAACAGATATCAGAAAACTTCCAACTGATATCGAAAGTACATTACCCAACGAGTAAAATTACATTAATAACTTTTTCTAAATAGATGAAGTAATATTAGAAATACTAACTTAAAACGCTCCTATACATTTAGTATGACGCCTTAAAGAAAGTCAGGTGTCGTAAGTGATAAAATTGTTAGAGATTCGTTATTTGTACGAATACATTGTAATGAAATAATAATACTACCGTTTATGAAATAATTAAACATTTATTCTAACATTTTATTCTTAATTCAAAAAATATTCGTATTAAACTAGTCTTTGAATGAACGGCTTCGTACTAACCCCCTTATTCATAAACGTCTGTTAACTTAACAAGCCGCTGATAATTGTTTGTCCCTTTTGCTCTTATGGACACATTGTTAAGACCGAAAGGGACAAACAATTATTAGCGGCTTGTTAGTTAACAAACGTTTATGAATAAGGGGGTAAATATATGGAAGGGTTTGAAGTTAATATTTGAGATATTTCTTATTTTATGATATTTCTGATATCAAGTATAAAATACCATCATATACCATAGGGCAATCCCGCCCCCCCCCCCCCCCCAACGAAGTCCTGGAGCCGCACCTGGGCCTTTAATGTTGTCAGGGAAATAAATCCTTAATCCTTTAGTGACGGTTACAATAGACGTTACAATGAGTCAGTGATCGAGATCAATGGCAGACGATCAGTTCTTATTTTAGGAACACGAGATGACAACATTTTAGTGTTACATCTGAGATAAACACGTGCATAGTGTCGTGGTCGTACTCGTGCTCAGATTAAACATTACATCCATTTGTATCTGTTAAATCGATGATCTGATCATGATCAGCCTAAGTTCGTCCACTTCTGGACATAGGGCTCCCCAATATCACGCCACTGTGATCGATTTTCGGCTACTGGGATCCAGTGGCCCAAACCACGAAACTTTACAAGCCTACAAAATTGACAACTTTTTGTATGGGTATTCATAGAATTTTGTAGAATTTTACGCTTGTAAAGTTTTATGGGATAGGCTGCTAGTGCTAGCTTTCTTACGCAAATCATCACTCCTCCTTGTCTGAGGACGTCCTATGCTACGTTTGCCGTGGTGCTCTACTCACGAATTCGTTTCCCCTATAATCATCGATTCTTCTTCTAAGCCAAATAAAAACTGATCCGAACAGGGAATTATGAGGGTTCTTCAAATATTATTGGCACTAAATACTTGCACATTTTCCGTTTGCACTGGGGATTTTTCACCCCGAAAGTCATCAAGCATTGGCATTAGAAGTTCCAACGCGTTTATCGCTCTTGAACCCAGGGTTGTGCAAAACATAAATTACTACTTTTTAAAATCTAGACTATGGATTCCGATACGACTAACTGCTTGTAACTACTGCAAACATTCAACGATGGGCTGTCTTCATCTGTGACTTTGCTTCACTCAATAGAGAGGCTGTGCTAGATTTTTATTTCTTTAATTTTCTTTGCTAATTATTCTCAATACCAGTAGCGGTAGGTTAGGTACCTACCATGAGTTGGAGAGTAAAGGATACGTTCGATTTTACTCGATAAGTAATGCATTATATTATATCACTGACTTTTTGGAGCGAGTGCCATGGGCTGCTTTACTTTACGTATCGAATAAAACCTAGCGTTACCGATACTTGCAAAGTCATGGTACGGCTACAGATCGATTATGATTATGAAACTTATCGGGAAGTGGACGCGTCAAAAACCCGCCTTGGCACCCATGCGCCGATGTCTTGATTAATTCCATAGCTAAATCTGTACCGTCTTGTATAAGTAAATATACATTCGCTCGATTACCAACAGGCCTTATGAACCGTGTGTGTTTATAGCACTTACGTTATTTCGACGCCTAACAATACATGCGTGCTTTATCATTGTATGTAGGTTTTCTTGCATGTGACCGTTGTTACTTCCCTCTTTGTTAGATTCAGGTGTTGTGTGTTTCTTATCATTGTTTCGGCTAGCTTTAAATTAAACTACCAATTTTGTTTTCCGATGTCGAATTCCGGAAGAAATTGTCAGGTTTCATAATTTTCTCTTTCTCTTTAAATCAGATTGTAAGATGAGGCCTAGACATGGTTCTAGAGGGTTCCAATTAGTTGACTGTACTTGCACCTACTTAGGTCCTGGCCTACTACCGCCAAACTCAAAATTCGTAAATTTCGAGAATTTTCTCTATCGCTCCAACGAAGGCGTCATTAGAGTGAGAGAGACAAATCCTCGAAATTTGCGGATTTCAAAATTCGCGAGGGCCGCTGTTGTCTCAGCACATGGTTGGTGCGAAAGCACCTGTGCGTCGCGAGGCCCACGAGATAGAACTCCTCGTCCCTTACTAACTGTATTAATAAAAGAGGGGCGGATAATCCATCTCGCGGCGATAATCGCAGTAATCATGTGCCCAGCCTACTATTTATTTTCTCTACTTCCTCATCTGTAAACGGCGTTTTGTTGGCATCCGTGGCAGATGACAAATAACAGATGACATCATTGTGAATTGAAATTGCCACTTACAATGAAAAGTAATAATACTAATAATGATGTGTCTGCGAACTTTGTTGGGGATGCATTTCAATAGCAAATCTTATGTTTGACAGAAACTCGCGGTCTTGTCGCGGTTGCACATCTGTTGATTGTTTTGTTTAAAGGGCAAACCACACCGGATGGACATTGGGTGGTTCGGCCTTAAAGAGAGAGTAGCCGTGATAAGGCTGCAAATTGCTGTCAAACACATGACCCATGGCCTAAGGCCATGATAGTACTTTACCGTTCAAACTAACCAAAACAATTATACCTATCTCTCATTCCTGTGAGTTTTTCGTGTAGATAATTGGCAATTTCGTGGGTAAACCTGTTAGTTCGGGGTGCGGGGGCGGGGAAATGAAAGACGCGCGTTCCGTATAGCTACATCTAATCGACTGACTCTGATGCGGTCGCAGCCGCATTACTTATTACTAACATCCCTCCACCCTTAGCCTAAAAATAGTTCTCACAGTTTATAGTTCACAATATTACGTTTCCTTCGAGGGGGAAGCGGCTCAGCCACCGGCGACGAGGCTGGTGACTCGAACTGCTCGGCAGTTTCTTCAGCTGAGTCAGGCGTTGGTACGCTTTGGCTTGCCGATGCTTGCTCACTGTCCAGAAAAGGGGTATCTGCATCCGTCTGCTCTTCAGAGGGTAGTGTCGACAAATCTTCAGAGATACTGGACCCCTGTCTGATCTCACTGGATGTCTGTGTGTCTAAGCCGCCAGTTTGCTGAATCTGCATATCGTCGCAATTTTGTGCTAATGGTACAATGATAGCAGGCATTTCAGTCTCTGACTGGTCAATGCTTGTCCTGCTTGGTTGAACATCCGAAGTATCTTGAGTCACTTCCTCCCCTTTTAATTTCAGAAGTTGATTAGCGTGTCTTTTCACAATGGTGTTGCATCCACTTAATCTAACGGAGTACAAACAGTTACCGGTTTGGCTTAATATAGTTCCCTTCGCCCAATAGTTTTTTTGCGCACTGTACATTTTAACTAATACTAGTTCGTTTACTGTAAAGTCTACGATTCGCTTACCACCGTAATGTTTACACTGCAAAAACTGCTTATCTTTTACGACGCATTCCAGTGCTGCGTCAGCTGATGTTGGCCGATGAATAGCAAGGGTATCTAACCTACTTCGTAACTTGTGGCCGAAAACGATTTCAGCAGGTGACTTTCCGGTTGTACTGTGGACCGAGTTTCTATAACGCATCATAAATTCATGCATTTTACAAGTGAAATTTTTTGGATTAACACCAGACAAAATAAATGACTTCAATGCCTTTTTTACTATTTTAACGTACGCTTCAACCTGTCCGTTGCTACTCGGGTTATAGGTTGGTGAAGTTAAATGAGTAATTCCGTTCCTCGCACAAAAGTCCTCAAATTCGGCAGAAACAAAAGAGCTACCGTTATCAGTACATATAGTGTGAAACAACCCAAACCTGGACATCACCTCGCATATTTTATCTATGACTACTTTCGAGCCGTATCCGTTTGAGACGTCAAAACATTCGGGCCACTTTGAATAAGCGTCAATGACAATCAAATACGTCCGATTATTTAATGGCCCTAAAAAATCTAAATGAACACGATAAAATGGGTGCGGCGGGAACGTCCAGGGCGTGAGAGGAGCCCGCGGGGGCGAAGGTCGTAACGAAGTACATATATCGCATAACGCAACAAAATTATCTATGCCTGCAGACATGCCCGGCCACCAAAACCGGTTTCGAGCCTCTGCTTTCATTTTATTGCTACCTAAATGACCTATGTGCAGTTCTGTTAGAATTTTATTCCGACAATTAGTGGGAATTATGACCTTATGACCTCTATACCAGTAATTGGAGTTCGAGGCCAACGAAACTACGACAGATGCGTTATTGTCAAATCTGTCAAAGTCTCTTATGTCATTGTCAAATAAAGTTTTCAGGTTTCCACAACCTTTATGTAATTTAATTTATTTATTTAAAATAATTACTAATAAAAACATTATATATGTTTGTACGCCTTTTTGTTTAATATGGCTGTCACAACTAGGATTTTCTTAAAAACTCGTAAATACCTAAAAACTTTTCTTTTCTCTTAACTAACATTGATATGACAAATTTTTTATTATTTTTTGTACATACATATTAATGACAACTCGATTGTAACTAGCGACAGCTGGGTCGCGTTTTATAAAGTTACAATTTACAATTTCGCTGTTTGCCTCTCTAACGCACGCACGTATTGGCTAGAAAGAGAGGCAAACAGCTAAATTGTAAATTGTAACTTTATAAAACGCGACCCTGGTTTCACAATATGTATGGAGATGTAGATTTTGTGGTAACTTTTTCAAAGCTGATCTCATACTAAAACTTGGCTGCAATCATCAGTAGATCCAGAAAATATGATTTTGTATCATTGTGTTTTATAACATTTCACCCAGTATATTTCACTTGGAATTTATTTTTTTGATGATGGGGTGTATAGCGAAGCTAAACATGGCTGAACCAAGGGGGTCACCTTGTTAACAACCTATGGAAGAAAACAAAACGTTAGATCTGTATGATAATTTAAATGGAGAACTATAACACTGCCAAAGAAATTTGTAGGTCAAAGGAATTTTACGAATACGAAATGTGAAGATAAAGCACGCTACAAATTATTATTCTACAATTTTCTAAACGAATGCAGAAAAAAGTTTTTAATTTATGTGAGTTAAATTGCTGGACCAAATGTTATTAACACCTGAGGTGATACCAGCGCTATACCAACTTTGTTACTAATAAATGCGAATAATTAAGTTTTTATTAAAATATCTAATATTTACGTGAAAATAAGTAAATAATATTGTTTCTATAAATTAAAGAATTAAAATTACCAATAAATAAGATATCTCAACGTCTGTTTTTAGAAAATAAGGATTTACTATTGTATGAACATTTCATTGTTGTGGCAATATTTTCGTAGATTCTTTGGCCTCGAACTCCAATTAGTGGTTTAGTTAAGCAAGAGTTTTTCTACAGCTAACTCGTTTCTGTTAGCCCAATAAGGTCTTAAACATTCGCTAACTTTAGTGGGCCAACCTTGCAATACATACCTACATACGATCGAGAGTACATCATCGGCCGCCGTTTGTTTACCTAACTCACTAATTGTTATTAACTGGTCATTATCGTAAACAAAATTTATATAAGTAGCCCTGTCGACAGATGCAGCTGACTCGGCGTCAGCTGATTCCTTATCGCTGACCGAGCGGCTCAGATAGTCGGCCGCATTATGAGCACTGCTTACATACTCGATAATGAAGTTATATGACATTAGGTATATGGCGTACCGTTGTAACCTATTTGCCGTCACTTCTGGTATACCTTTGTGTGGGTTAAATATTGACAATAAGGGTTTGTGGTCAGTTCTGAGGACAAAAGGAACCGACCGACCATATAAATAATGGTGATATTTGCGCACCGCGTAAATCAACGCAGTTGCTTCCTTTTGGATCTGACTGTACCCTTTCTCAGCTGATGTGAGTGATCGCGATGCATACGATACTGGTCTCTCGATCCCATCGGCCCCAATCTGGGATAAGATCGCCCCCAAGACCCCAAGGTGACGCATCTGTAGTTAAGATTAATTTAGCATCTGGATCAAAGTGAGCCAACGTTTTTTCGGAACTTAATTCCTGTTTTATGGTAGATACGGCTACGTCATGTTCTTTGTTCCATTGCCACGGAACGTTTTTTTGTAATAGATTGTGTAACGGGCTTAAAATAGACGACGCATTTCTCACAAAGTTGCGGTAATAATTTACCATACCTAGAAATGATTTGAGTTCACTAATATTTGAAGGAGTTTTTGCATTAATTATTGACTCAATTTTATCCGAGCATTTGTGTAGACCATGTCGATCTATTTTAAACCCTAGATACGACACTGAGTTTTGAAACAACATGCATTTCTCTTTTTGCAATACTAATCCTGCCTTTTCCAACCTGTCAAATACCTTATTTAACCTCATGGAATGCTCAGCTTGATCACGTCCGGTGATTAAAATATCGTCTTGAAATATTAACACTCCATCTAATCCCGATAGTATTTTGTCTAATGTCCGTTGAAATATTGAAGCTGCCGATGCCAAACCAAAAACTAATCTCGTAAATTTAAATAAACCTTTAATTGTGTTTATAGTTGTTAATAACTGTGATGACTCACTTAATACCAACTGATTGTAAGCCTGTGACAAGTCGAGCTTGGAAAATTGCTGACCGCCGTGTAACTTAGCAAATAGCTCTTCGATGCGCGGCAGAGGGTATTTTTTCTATCGCTAACTGCTTGTTTAGGCTAACCGAATAATCGGCGCACAGGCGTATGTGGCCATTATGTTTTAACACCGGTACTATGGGGCTAGCGTAGTCTGAAAATG